>OY796882.1:7400059-7663527 GCA_963680785.1 Diplosoma virens | reverse complement strand
TTGACGTTCACGTGTCTGTTTTTAGCTTCTACTTAATTTTTTTTTTTTTAATTTTTTTTTTTTTTGGTAATTTTAAAAGGATTCTTGTTTTTATTTTATTTTTTCGAAATTGTGGTTATTTTTTTTAAATGTGAACAAATTGTGTGGGCGAATTCCCTATTGTCACGTAAAATAAAATTGGTTTGAAAGACAGCAATACGGTTATGGTAAATACTGTTTATGGTAAGCTTATGGTAAGTACGGTTTCTATGCCATTATTGAATTATTTTATTCTGTTTTACCATAAGTTTTGTACTTTCTCACAACAAGTTTGGTACACATGTGAGAATATTTTTAAATCACTTATTTCTTATTCTCAAATGAAATTAGTGCTACCAACCAACCAAGAAAAAACCGTCAAAAGTTCACATTTAAAAAAATAACCACAATTTCGAAAAAATAAAATAAAAACAAGAATCCTTTTAAAATTACCAAAAAAAAAAAAAATTAAAAAAAAAAAAATTAAGTAGAAGCTAAAAACAGACACGTGAACGTCAACAAAAATAAGCAAAATAGTTATGAAATTATGGGTTGGTGATGATGACATGGAGGAAAAAACACAAGAAAATAATCAAAGATGACAAAGATAGTGTTGAAAACGAGAATAACAGAAAGAAGAAGAACTGTGATTATGACGCAAAATTCAACAGTTGACTTGAGAAATAGGTTTATTGCTGTTATGATACAAAAAACTTGGTAAAATAGACAACACTGTGGTTTAAATAAAGCTTTTCATGACGATCTGTGTATTTTTCAAGGTTTGTGCATAAACTTTTGCTTACAAAAGCAATAAAAACACTATTATAAAAATTTTTCCAAATCATAACTTTTATCTAACATTTCATCATCAAACAAACTTATAAAAGAAAATTTTTAACAAATTGTGATAATTTTTTCATAAAGACAACAACACGTAAAATCGAGAGAATTTTTTAAAATAAAAATGTAACAGACCAGTTGAAAACATAGAAATTGATATGCTCTACAAGTTACGTGCATAATAGTTTAAAAAGAGTAGGTTTGTAAAACGAAATACACAAGTTGTGGCTTCAAATTGAAAAATAAAAATTTTCTTGGTTTAACTTTTGAAACAACAAACTTAGCTATTGAAACGTGAACAAAGTAAAATGTAGGCTTGTTTCGAAAAGTTTGCTTGTAAAAAGGCAAAATTAAATCATGCTGAAACGTAATGTTTCTGAATTTTTGAGGCACAAACGGTTTCAACTAGTTAAAATTTGTAAGGTTGACTGATTTTTATCATAAAGTTAATTTAAAGCATCACATTTAGGTTACATAATAAATAAACAATTGCTAAAAACAGATATTGATTTGCAAACCGAACAACTTTTAACGCCAAATTTGCTATTTTTCAATCAAGATGGTTTCAACTTGAGAAAATCTTGTGAAATTTTTAAATGCTAAACACCTTTTTAACGCAAAGTAGATTGAAAACATTTAAGTTACAAGGTGAAAAAACTCTTTAAGTCAAAAATTGATATCTTTTCATGAGTCTAATAAAGTTGACTAGTCAACTTTTTTGTTAGTTAACTTTGAAATGCTTGTGTTGTTGCTTAGTAATTAAAACAAACAAATCGATATTTAGTTAAAGGCTTTCATGCGACTCTTTTCACTTTGGAAAGAAAAAACTAAGTAAAATGAGAACCGTGTAAAAGTCGAAATATTTGCTTCTGTACAACAATTATACAAAGAGTTTGACAAAATTACATTTGCGCAATTAAGAAAACAATTGTGATAAAAATTTTGAGATTGAATTGTTGCTATGCGTTAAAATAACAAAACCTAACATAAAGTAGTTTTTTAGGATTTGGTTCCAAAAACTAACAAACTCCAGCAACGAAGAAATGTACACTTTTTAGGAGAAATTTTTTAGATTTTTTTAAGTAAGCTAGTGTTTCCGTAACTTTAAAATGCAAGACACTTGGAAGAAAGGTTGGTCTTTCAAAAAGTTAAATTTTTTCACGTAAAAGGAATCTACTGATTCCATACTAAAATCTTTACAATGTGAGGAAATTTTTAAATAGTGATAATTTTAAGAACCTGACCACAAAACCTCTGTCTGAAAAATGTATAAAATTATATTCGCGGATCGTATTCTTATATCAATTAATGAAGCTTTTGGTTAAAACGTTTATTTAGAGAAAGAAAAACTAAAGTATTTTGGTTAAACTAGTGCAATAATTTAAAATTTGACCACAAAACGTTGTTGCGGAAAATGAAATTTAAAAGTTTAATTTTTAATACCAGTAGACGGTTTCTTTCACAAGGTCACTGTCCAAACCTTTTTCAGAGGTTAGCAACGTTCAAGATAAAAGAGTGAATTTGTTGATTTCTTTATTTGTGTTTGTTACCCCAAGCAAAACCGTATCCTGAAAGCAAAGTTTTAGGTATTTTTTAAAAATCCTGCTTTTTGAAGAGTTTATTTTTAGATTTCGAGCTAGTCAATAAGTTAATTAAATAATTTCAGTTTGGTTTGTTTTCATTTAGACCTAAGAACTAACTGCGATAGGACTTGATAGAATAAATCTTATTATACATGTATTTTCAAAATACAACCGATTTTTCTTGGAATTGATCTTACTTATACAAAACTTTTTAAACTTACGTTGGTCTTATTTGATTTCAAATTTTATGTTAATTTTAGAAAATTTAGTTGGTAAAATGAATCAAAATGTTCAGTTTTACGATGAATTTCTTTAGTAAAAGTGAAAAAATGTAAAACTTTTTAACATAAACGGTTGCAATTGATTGGGGATCAAACTAAGCGGTGTTTTGAAATCAAAATATGTTTGGTCAAGCTTGTAATAAATTTTCCTTTTCACAGAAAATTGTTAAAAAGTATAAAAATCAAGGTGTATTATAAAAATTTTCGCTTACTCTATTTTTACTCTGAAAATTAAGGTAACCAGATTTTCAAACTCCGATCATGAATATGTCAGAAAACGTAATGCGCTATGAACAAAATACGGCCAGCTTCTGTGTAAGAGAGAGAATTTGACGCAATTATCAAAAACATATTGTCACGCTTACAGATATTACGATTAGCTTTTTTATTATTAAAAGTTTATAAAACGACCAAAAGATTAGACGTAGTTGGAACTGAATTCATTTTTGAAACAATTAAAATGTTAACACTAGAAAGCCAATTCATACTCCATAAAAATAATAACTATGTTTGAATTCGGTTTACTAAATAATAAAGAAAAAAGACGACTTTTTTATTATGAAACATCTGCTTATTGAACACGAATAACCTATCAATAAAAATTTTTGTTTAAAACTTTTAAGAATTACTTTGACTGTGAATAAAAATCAAGGTTATCAAGAAAAAAATTGAATTTAGATATAACAAAAAACCAGGTTGCTTAGAAAAAAAATTGAAAATAAGTACAATAAAAATCAAGGTTTCCAAGAAAAAATTGAGGTTAAGTATAACAAAAATCGAGGTAACCAAGAAAAATTAAACAAAAGTATGACAAAAATCAAGGATGTTTAGAGAAAAAAATTGAAGTTAGGTGCGACAAAAGTCAAGGTTGCCAAGAAAAAAATTAAAGATAGGTGTGAGAAAAATCGAGATTGCCAAGAGAAAAATTGAGGTTAGGTACGACAAAAATCAAGGTTGCCAAGAAAAAATTAAAGATAGTTGTGAAAAAAATCGAGGTTGCCAAGAGAAAAATTGAGGTTAGGTACGACAAAAAATCAAGGTTACCAAGAAAAATTAAACAAAGGTAGGACAAAAATCAAGATTATTAAGAAAAATTAAAGATAGGTACGACAAAAATCAAAGAAAAAAAAAAATTAAACAAAGGCATGACAAAAAACAAGGTTGTTTAGAAAAAATTGAGCAAAGGTATAACAAAAATCAAGTTTGGTTAGAAAAAAATTGAGGTTAGGTATGACAAAAATCAAGGTTACCAAGAAAAATTAAACAAAGGTATGACAAAAACCAAAGTTGAATAGAAAAATTAAAGATAGGTACGACAAAAATCAAAAAAAAAAAATTAAACAAAGACATGACAAAAACCAAGATTGTTTCGAAAAAATTGAAAAAAAAAAATATAACAAAAATCAAGTTTGGTTAGAAAAAATTGAGGTTAGGTATAATAAAAATCAAGGTTACCAAGAAATAACTAAACAAAGGTATGAAAGAAATCAAGATCGCCGAGAAAAAATTGAAGATAGTTATAAAAATTAATGTTTTTAAGAAAAAATTAAACAAAAATATGACAAAAAATCGAGATTGTTAAGAAAAAAATTGAAGATAGTTATGAGAAAAATTAAAGTTTTCAAGAAAAAATGAAACAAAGGAATAATAAAAATCGAGTTTGTTAAGAAAAAATTGAAGATAGTTACGACAAAAATTAAGGCTTTTAAGAAAAATTAAACAAAGGCATGACAAAAATCAAGACTGTTAAGAAAAATTAAAGATACATGTGACAAAAAATCGAGGATGTCAAGAAATAACTAAACAAAGTTATGACAAAAATCAAGGTTACCAAGAAAAAATTAAACCTAGATATAAGAAAATAAAGATCACCGAGAAAAAATTTGAAAATAGTTATAAAAATTAAGGTTTTCAAGAAAAAATTAAACAAAGGCATGACAAAAATCAAGATTGTTGAGAAAAATTAAACAAAAGTATGATAAAAACAAAGGTTAATAAGAAAAAACTTAAACAAAGGTATAACAAAAATCAAGATTGTTAAGAAAAATTAAAGATAGATGTGACAAAAATCGAGGTTGTCAAGAAATAACTAAACAAAAGTATGAAAGAAATCAAGATCGCCAAGAAAAAATTGAAGATAGTTATAAAAATTAATGTTTTTAAGAAAAAATTAAACAAAGGAATAATAAAAATCGAGGTTGTTAAGAAAAAATTGAAGATAGTTACGACAAAAATTAAAGTTTTTAAGAAAAATTAAACAAAGGCATGACAAAAATCAAGATTGTTAAGAAAAAATTAAAGATAGATGTGACAAAAATTGAGGATGTTAAGAAATAACTAAACAAAGTTATGACAAAAATCAAGGTTACCAAGAAAAAATTAAACCTAGATATAAGAAAATCAAGATCACCGAGAAAAAAAATTTGAAGATAGTTATAAAAATTAAGGTTTTCAAAAAAAAACTTAAACAAAGTTATGACAAAAATCGAGGTTGTTAAGAAAAAAATTGAAGGGAGTTATGACAAAAATCAAGATTGTTTAGAGAAAAAGTTTTTAAATTGAACAAAGGCATGACAAAAATCGAGTTTGTTAAGAAAAAATTGAAGATAGTTACGACAAAAATTAAGGTTTTTCAGAAAAATTAAACAAAGGCATGACAAAAATCAAGATTGTTAAGAAAAAATTAAAGATAGATGTGACAAAAATCGAGAATGTCAAGAAATAACTAAACAAAGTTATGACAAAAATCAAGGTTACCAAGAAAAAATTAAACCTAGATATAAGAAAATCAAGATCACCGAGAAAAAAAAAATTGAAGATAGTTATAAAAATTAAGGTTTTCAAGAAAAAAATTAAACAAAGGCATGACAAAAATCAAGATTGTTGAGAAAATAAAACAAAAGTACGATAAAAACCAAGGTTGATAAGAAAAAATTAAGTGAAGGTATGACAAAAATCAAGATTGTTAAGAAAAATTAAAGATAGATGTGACAAAAATCGAGGTTGTTAAGAAATAACTAAACAAAGTTATGTAAGAAATCAAGATCGTCGAGATAAAATTGAAGATAGTTATAAAAATTAAGGTTTTCAAGAAAAAAATTAAACAAAGATATGACAAAAATTCGAGATTGTTAAGAAAAATTGAAGATAGTTATCAGGAAAATTAAGGTTTTCAAGAAAAATTAAACAAAGGCATAACAAAAATCGAGGTTGTTAAGAAAAAATTGAAGATAGATACGACAAAAATTAAGGCTTTTAAGAAAAATTAAAGATAGATGTGACAAAAATTGAGGTTGTCAAGAAAAAATTCAACAAAGTTATGACAAAAATCAAGGTTATCAAGAAAAATTAAACTTAGATATAAAAATTAAGTTTTTTAAGAAAAAATTAAACAAAGTTATGACAAAAATTGAGGTTGTTAAGAAAAAAATTGAAGGGATTTATGACAAAAATTAAGGTTTTCAAGAAAATTAAACAAAGGTGTGACAGAAATTAAGGTTCTTTAGAAAAAAATTGAATTTAGGTGTGACAAAAATCAAGGTTATCAAGAAAAATTAAACAAAGGTATGACAAAAACCAAGGTTGATAAGAAAAAATTTAAACAAAGGTCAAGATTGTTAAGAAAAATTAAAGATAAATGTGACAAAAATCGAGGTTGTCAAGAAAAAATTCAACAAAGGTATGACAAAAATCAAGGTTATCAAGAAAAAAATTAATCCTAGATATAAGAAAATCAAGATAGCCGAGAAAAAAAAATTGAAGATAGTTATAAAAATTAAGTTTTTAAGAAAAAATTGAAGGTAGTTATGACAAAAACTGAGGTTTTCAAGAAAATAAATAAAGGTATGACAGAAATTAAGGTTGTTAAGAAAAAAATTAAACAAAGTTGTGAGAAAAATTAAGATTTTTAAGAAAAAATTAAACAAAGGTATGACAAAAACCGAGGTTGATAAGAAAAAATTAAGTGAAGGTCTAAGAAAAATTAAAGATAAGTGTGACAAAAATCGAGGTTGTCAAGAAAAAATTCAACAAAGGTATGACAAAAATCAAGGTTACCAAGAAAAAAATTAATCCTAGATATAAGAAAATCAAGATAGCCGAGAAAAAAAAAAATTGAAGATAGTTATAAAAATTAAGTTTTTAAGAAAAAATTGAAGGTAGTTATGACAAAAATTGAGGTTTTCAAGAAAATGTTAAACAAAGATGTTACAAAAATCAAGTTTGTTAAGAAAAAAATTAAACAAAGTTGTGATAAAAATCAAAATTTTTAAGAAAAATTAAAGATAGGTATGACAAAAATTAAGGTTATCAAGAAAAAAATTAAGTGAAGGTCTAACAAAAATTAACGCTTAAACGTGCGCAAGTATTGCCTTGAGATTAAAGTTAGAAAAAAATATTAAATCACTCTTTGGACTTAGAGTTTACTTAAGGTCATGCTACGATTCAGAACAGGAAACGACGCGGCTTCAGGAAATACGTCGTAACTATTTAGAACTTAAAATCGTTTTCAATAGAATTAATTTTCTTTTTTTCTTTTAGAACTTATTAATTTTATTTTTTCTTTTAGAACTTATTAATTTGAAACTAAATTGATTTGAAACATTAAAAAGATAGGGTTTGGACCTTGGTTCATGGAGTCTAGGGTTCGGAACCGTAAGCGAGATGATGACGTCAGCGCTCCATCGCGCTCCAGCTCCAGCTCCTCCGGACGGTCACCAAATGGATCATTATACACTACTGTCGTGTTTTATCTCCACAGCATTTTAGCCCGCATATATCTTTGATAAGCCAAAACTGATTTTGCTTAAAACAACTGAACGCTTTGTATGCAAGTTGTTTGCTCTTTATTTTGAATTAAAAAATATTTTTAGCTTTGAACACAAGAAAAATTGTTTTTGTCACCAAACGTTCGGTAAAAGTTTTTCAAAATTTTAAAATTTACATTTGTTGAAGCAGCACTTTTAACAAACAAATAGTTTTTTTGAATTTTGTGCTTTGCTAACTTACTGTTATTTGCTATGTGGCTTTTTTTATAAAACGTTTAGGTACATCTTGTTCAAATTGATATGTTATAAAATTTAATGGAATTAGCTTTGGTCGAGATTATACCATTGTAGAGACAGAAGTAATATAGTTTTTCCTTGATCTGCAAATTTTGAAAAAGACTACATGCTTTCCTTTGCCCCCCAGTTTTAAAAATATTGTAACCGAGAGAAGGCACTTTTTACTTTTAACACGCTGTTTCCATCTTTTCTAGTATAAGCAGCCATCATAGATGTAAAGTAAGAATTTTCCTCATGCAACTCTAACACTAAGCTGTGGCCCAACACGGCACTAACCGAAAGTGTATGAAAATAAGATGAGATGATGAAATTTATTAAAAATAACACATGATTGTTTTTTTGAATATGAAGTTATGCCAATTGTAAATTACAAGTTATGAAATAGGCTGACTCTTAACCTAAGTCATTTTCTGTTTTGAATTTGTCTGATATGATTTCTAATATAAATCGTCGTCTTTTGAGGTGGATCCACTTAGGTCAGAGACAAACAGGACTGGGGCCGAGGGTTTATGCTTTTATTACCCAAGACTGCTGAACTGCCTTAATCAGAAGATGGCAGTGGTGTTATTAAGCCAGCATCGAGTTTTGTCATCCAAGACCGTCAGACCTCGTGCTCCATGTGGTGCCCGATGTATAAGGCACGCTGTTAAAACATGGTCTGCGGTTTGCTCAGAAGTGCCACACTCACAATTCGGTGAAGGAGCGAGACCCCATTTGTGCATGCACGAATGGAATCGCCCAACACCAGTCCGCAGGCGGTTGAGCTTAACCCAAGCTGCTCGGGGTAAGCCCATCACAACAGGCCTGGCACCGGTCCCGGGCACAAAAGCAAGGAGTCTGGAAGCATTTTCACAATACTCCGTTTTCCATTTGTGATTTGTCCATTTAGAAGCGCGGATGCCAAACCTGGCAAGGTTGTCCAAAAGATTCCGCGCACCTGGCACAAACGGGCGTCTGGATCTTAGTCTCACTTGGCGAGTATCTGAGGACCCACTTAAAAGACCATACAAGATAGGATCGGGGTCCAGAGATCCACGGTGAGTCAAGGAGAGTGTTGCTTCCATTCGGCGAAGCTCAGCTGGCTGGATGGTTGAGAGTACAGGTAGGTGGTCCGTTGGAGTGGGACGCAGGCATCCAATGACTATGCGCAAGGCGTCGTTCAAAACACTGTCAATGAGGCAAGTGTGAGCACTGCGACACCAGACTGGAGCACAGTACTCAGCTGTTGAGTATACTAGAGATAAGGTGGCTATGCGTAGTGTTTTAGCACCAGCACCCCATCCCGAGCCCACGAGACGCCTCAGCAGTGTGACGCCCGAGCATAGTTTTTTGCGCAATGCCACTAAATGGTGACAAAACGTGAGCGATCTGTCCAGTTTTACCCCAAGATAAGTAGGGGTTGGACAGAACGGTGGAAGTCTACCGTTGTTGTAGACCTTTAACCCTATTCTCCTCAACCTTTTTCGAGCTATTAACTCCTCAACGGCCGGGCTCAGAACCCCATCAAATCAACGACTTATAACTCCAAAACTACTTAAGCTATATTAATAAAATTTAAATATAGTAAACATGATTTATTTAACTTTTGTTAGAGCAAAAAAGTTTTTTAAAATTCATTTGATAAAATATGCAAAATTGCAATTTAGTAAGGTCACTTTAATTTTTACGTTTAGAAACTCATTTAACTAGCGTGAAATGCGATTGTAACGGTTTCGCTCTTGTAACAGTCGTAAACTTAATTAAAAATTGGACGTAAAAGAGTGACGTCAACGCGCACGACAATTACTAACAATGAAGAAGCTAAGGAAGCTTGTTTCATTTTTGAATGGTCGAATTATGAAAAATATTTCAGACCAGTTTTATTTACTTGCTCTCATGTTTTGTCCACATGTTTTTGTGGTTACTAATAGTTATTGGTGCTTATTTTAAAAAAAGGATAAAAAACAAAAATAAATTTTTTTACGCAAAAGAATTTGAAATTGGCTATATTTTGATATTTAGCAGTGTTAAGATATCGACTTACAGATATTATAAAACCAACAAAACTTTATCTTTTATATATCACTGTTTATATGCACATCGTATTTCACCGCCGCAAAGAGTTTTTAATTATTGAAATGAAACTACACCATTGCAATACTTTAAAAAAAACACAGAAAAAAACAATATTACTCTATTTAACTGATACTGTTAGTCATACAACATATCTCGGCATCGATTGAAACATGAAGCGCAAATTTATAATCAGTGCCGCAAACACATGGAAAAGCCGCATGTTTGACACTGATTTCGTGATTTGTTTATGCTTTGTTTTGCATTTTCTGGCCTGGTCCAATTTCATTATCATAGCAGAAACAACAACGTTTCCTCAAATTAAACTTTGAAGCGTAGTTTTGAGGTGTAAATGTTACAACACTAGAGTCACTCGCACGGAAATGACGTTCACCCAAAATCAATTTAATTTTTCGTTGAACATCAAACTTTAATCCAGTCAAAGGTCTTCATTCAACGTGCGGTTGAATTATTGCTGACGAGAGGTTGCAAGTGTCGTTTTGATGGGAACGGATAAAGATCGTAGATGTTCGTTTCTTATTACATTTTATTGTTCTATTAGAAAAAACATTTTATGCCACTTTTCCAACTAAGTCTTTATCAGCAACTTTAAATTACAGTTTATAAAACTAGAGTACCCAATAAAAAATTTCTTGAAAAGCAATATTCTAACATTTGTAAAAATTCCAGATTCACATTTGTTTATTTTGTCGCTAAACATTTGCAAGTATTCGCATAACATATAATTGAGATTAAATGTAGGACAACGTGACTGGGAAATAACCATAACGTGTCTTAGCCAACTTAAGCTTTTATAGTGTTATTCAAAATGACAAAAAATTACAATAAAACAATCGTTTAAAAAGCAACCAGCGAAAAGGCAAAAAAGTAATTAACAAGTGAAAACCTAAAAGCAAAACTAGAAAATAAGCAAATCTCGGTAACAAAGGTAGATAGATATATTTTTTTATTTTGCGATATGAAAAATATTGCATGAAATACGGGATAAAATAACATATTTTGGCTCCAATATATTTAATTAAAAAGTGCGTTTTTTTGTTTTACACTGTGGAAGATTAGATTAATCACCTTAAGTTTGATCACCACAAGGCCTCTCCAAGATAACTTTGAGAAAGAGATTTTAAGCTGTAAAAGCCTTTTTTTCATCATTACGTAAAACAGGGCGATTCTATGCTGAAATTGTTGTAGTATGTAAAAGTATCCACTTCAAATAAAACACATAAATAGGACTGGCCTCCGTACTTTATTTTTTTACTGCAAATCGCTATTGTATTGCCTGGACTAAATGCTGTTAACAATGTACCAAGCCACAATCGTTTATTTTTTATCCAAAACTGTCCGAACTCGTGCTCCTTGTAATGCCCAATGCATGTGACACTCCGATGCAACGTTATTTCTGGTTTGTGCAAGGCGCCGCATTTGCAATGAGAGAAAGGAACGAGACCCCATTTTTCTATGCACAAATGAAAACGCGCAACTACTGTACAGTCCGCAGGCGGAATGAGCCGACTGGCTGCAACCAACTGGGCGCAACCAGACAAGTTAAGGACAACTAGAGGCAGTCAACTGGTTAGTTAAACTGCCTGCAGTCGGCTGCGTCCAGTTGTCTTTAACCCGTCTGAAAACGTTTAAGCATAACTCAAACTGTTCTGGGCACGCTATTTCGAATGGGTAAGGCAAGGCGCTAGTAATGAAAGCACGAAGCCGTATGTATTCTTATAGTACTCTGTGTTCGATCTATGATTTATGTGATGGGCAGATCGGATGCGCTTAATTCAGCAAAATTGTTCAAGTTTTTGCGCGGCAGACACAAGCAAGTGTTTAGACCTTTGTGTTTATCGGCAGGCATTTGATAACTGATAAATAAACCATAGTCAGGATCTAGAGGAGTGCTTTGCAACCCATATGCTGCGGAAAAACGAGAAACATACTTTTTGAAATACAGTAGAGATAAAGTTATGTTTATCTGAAGTAGCAACCTAGAAACCTATAAAATTCATTATACAATACATCTCATTGCGTAATGTCAAGACCTTTTTTGGTCTTTACTAAATTTCAAACGCTTTTTTTTATATGAAGCTTTATTTGGTAATTATAAAAACTCTCTGCTAATAAATTGATAACTTTTTTTGATCAATTTTCAACCAGGTTCAATTGTGCACGATATGCGCAAATTGGTAACTTCAAAATGAAAAAAAAGTCATCACTTTATTTTTTGAGTTTAGATTGAGTTTTTAGATTTTTTATGACAACCAAATGAAACTTTAGGTAACGGAAAGCGTTCAAAATTTAGCTCTTTATCTGGTCCAAGTGTTCTGCTAATCTTTGAAATTTTTCAATGTGTGCCCATGTTTGAAAAAGTAGCGGAGCACTGGTCTAGAGTACCATTTTTAGCCAAAACAAGTGTCACTATTAGTTGTCAGAGCTCAGATGGCTGGATCTTTGAAAAAACTCTTAAGTGGTCCGTTGGAGAGGGACGGAGGCATTCAGTGACTACGTGCAAAGCCTCATTCAAAACATTAGATAAAAACCAAGTACAACGAAAACAAACGAGAGTCCAATACTCGGCTGTTAAATAGGCTAAAAATAACAAAGCTGTATCTGATGTTTTTGCACCAGCACCTGCTCTGAGGCCCCACGTTATTTTAACAGTGGGACAGGCGAAGTTTTTTGCGCAATGCCAAACGGTGGTGACAAAACTTGAGTGATTTGTCTAGTTTTACTTCAAGATAAATCAAAAGCAAACACAATGGTGAATGTTGATTACTATAAGCTTTTAGCTCACATTTTTTCTTAATCTGGATATTTTGGAAAGCAGATTATGCATCCAGATGTTAAAAAAGTTGTGATTGATTTTGGAGGAACACTGTTTCTCTGAAACCCGAGACTATCGCTTACTGTCGCCGTTAGAGTGAAACCTTCGTTGTGAACTAGTTTTATAATTATTCGAACCACGCATTTATCCAGCAGAAACTTCAGCAGCTGGCAGTTAAAGTCAAGTTTGAATGAAATAACAGTGTCATATGCAGCTGTCAGATTGACAATTGGCACTGGCATTTTTCTCAGTCTCGAAAAAATTGTCGATGATTCGTATTAACAGAAACACTTGATCCACGGCTGACTTCTTGCTTTAAAACGATCAATTGGCTTGTGGCGGACGTAGGTAAGCGTCTCAAAATTTTCCCAGGGGACGTAAAGTGGATAAGTTTGTCAATAACTTTTTGGGTCTTTTATCGCCTTCTTTGTCTTTTGATTCGCGACTACAAGCGCTCTTCCGTAGATTTTTGAAATTGGAGTTGACGCAATTAGGAAAAGAGAAAGTTATGTAATCAAAAATTCAAAGCAGCTCTAACATGGATTATGAGCTCTATGCACATAAAATTAGGGCCCGGAGCTTTATCTGGTTTTACGTAGAAAAACCCTTGTAAATAGCTCAGGTTTTCCATAACTAAGATATCTAAGTTGATTTTATTCAGAGGTTTCCAATCAGTGGGTCAATTTAAAATTAAAAAAAGACGTTGGAATATAATTGGATAATCAAATTAGACCAGAAGTCATATAAATTTTTTTCTAAATGACATTTTGAGTTCAAACATAAAATTTATTGCTAAAGGAAGATGAAGACCATATAAATGGTATTTACGTTTACATAAAAAGTTATTTTTGAATTTCAAGAATGAAGTTTTTTTGTTCTTTATTTAACTTTCGAAATAAATTTATCAAACAATTTGCAATACGTAAGGACGGTTTTTTAAACTTTCGCAAGAAAAATTTTTGGGAGGAAAAAAGTCATTTGTGTAAATTTCAGACTTTAGAAGTGTCATGAATTTATATAAGTTGGAAACCCCTGTTTTATTAAAATTCAAACGACGACGACGAATCGTATCAAACATCTTGTTTTGTACTATGTTCTCTGTTTGCAAAACCCACATCTAAAAGCTATAAACTTTTTTACAAAACTTTTTTAAACAAGTAAACTTATACATAAAAAATACATCGGATTTTTCATTGTAAGGAAAATTTTAACATAAAAACGGCCTGTTACTTTAAATGCAATGAGAAATATAAATAAAAAGTTAATTATAAAAAGTTAGGTGTTGCTTAATTGTCTGAAGGCGTCAGCATAATAGCTAAAATGTAAACCAGTTAATTTAATTTTTTTCCCACAAATGAATAGTTATAAGAAAGTTTTATAAAAATGCTTAGTGTAAAGATTGAATTTTGTCAACTTGATTGGTACTCAAGCAGTCCAACAGCAATTGTTTTATACAAAAGAATGTATACGAGTAATATGTTTCCAAGCAATCGACAAAAGCTCAAAAAAAGAAAATGCGATTTACATGAAATAAGTTCTGCGTCGCCTAACGACATAATTTCTGCATTTCAACATCGGCAAACAACGTAATTCGTATCGTCACGCATAGCCAATTCTTGATAAAATTCATGTCTTAATAAAAACGTGAAATTGAAATTCCACGCTCTGCTTGCAAAAACCAGCAAAAATTCACAAATTAGCATCTATTTTTCCCATTAAACCTTGTTCGGGGGCACCTAAAAATAATACCATCTAATTCAGCATTTTAAATTAGGAAAAGTCAAGAAATTCCAAAATTTTATCTACAAAAATGAAGTAATTACAAACGTTTTCAAAAGGGTCGTTGAGCAGAATAGGGTTAACTCACGTTTGGCTTCTCGGTTATTTAAGTGAAAGGCTGCCGTCACCATCTTAGTGTGACTGAGCTTCAACCTCCAAGTCTGGAGATACGCTGAATGTGCAGACATGTCTTGGCTTAAATCCCCTCCAAGTCCTTCCAGTTTTCAGAAAAGTGCAACAATGCTAAATCATCAGAATAAGCAAACTTTCTGGAAATCATGGAAGGAAGATCGTACGTATAGATGTTAAATAGGAGAGGAGCCAAGACCGATCCCTGAGAAACGCCGTTTTTAAGACGACGTAGCCTGCTTTGCTTGCTGTCACCGGTGGTAAGGGTGAAACTTCGATTTCGGACAAGCTCCATAATCATTCTGACCATGTGCTTATCCGGAAGTAGTCTCAATAGCTTGCAGGTAAGACCACGGTGCCAGACAGTGTCATAAGCAGCTGTCAGATTGATAAATACGGCACCGGCCTTCTTTTTAGCCTCAAAAGAATCCTCGATGTTTTGGGTTAGCAGAACAACTTGATCTAGGGTTGACTTACCGCGTCGGAACCCAGCCTGCTCTTTACAGAGCAATGGATCGATTAATGGTTCAACGCGGGCGTAGACAAGCCTCTCGAGGATCCTGTAGGGGACACAGAACAGAGATATCGGTCGATAACTCTTTGGGTTTCCCACGGGCTTGGTTGATTTTGGGATCGCGACTACAAGCGCTCTTCTCCAGATCTTGGAAATTTTGAGTCGGCGCAAACAGGAAGAAAGGAAGTCACGTAACCAGGACTTCAAAGCAGCTCCAGCATGGAGTATAAGCTCTGAGAAGATAGAATCAGGATCCGGAGCTTTACCTGGTTTTAAATATTGGAGGGCAGCAGCAAATTCTCTCTGTGAAAAATTGTCAGAGATATTTACTGCGTCTGGTGTTGTGGCCCTCCAAAGGTCAGACACTTCTTGATAGACAAGTCGAGAAGCCTTGGGGTCAACAGCCTCGTATTTCCTATTTCTAACCAGCTGAGATGCAATAGCATCAGATGAAACGGGACAGTGACTAGAAGAGTGTCGTGACCTATCAGTAAGGTTATTCAAAATACTCCACACTTTTCGACAAGAGTGTAAGAAGTCAATGCTCCGAACTACCTCGGACCATCAATCTCTCCGCTTCCAGTCAAGCTTGGCAATCAGAGCTGTAGCAGCCAAACTTGAGTGGTCTCGCTGAGGAGACTGCAGGAAGGTTTTATAGAGGGATTCACACTCTGCATCCCAACACAGAATATAGTTATTTTGATACCCGCGTGGGATAGTCTTTTCGGCTGCTTTCTTAATGGTGTTACAGAAGTCCTGGTAAGCTGCATCCACATCAAGTGAATCAGGCGGCAACAAAGTCTTTGCGAATTTATTCGTCAAAGCAATGTAGTGACTCCATTTTGCCTTGCGGAAGTTCCATCGCTTAACAGGCATGCTTGACACTGCCATAGCAAACCTTGGTGGTGTTATAAGCGAAGATTTATGTTGTGGCCTGGGGCACTTTCAAGGACACGTCTATCCGGTAAGCGACTGTTTGGACCTACGCTAGGAAAAACTAGATCCGGATTGGTGCCAGTGTTCCAGCGGCCGGAGTAAAAACTGGCAGCGTCCGTGGCATTATATAGGAGGGCAAGACAATTAATACTTGCCCAGTCAGCCAAGCAGTCACCGTCCGGGTTGTTATCATTGTAACCCCAGTCAGCATGACGACAGTTAAAATCGCCAGCGTAAAGACAGGGTGAGGAAACACCGGGAGATCCAGGGTTTGCAATCGCGTTGGCGGTGGTTTGTAGACGTTGACTATTTTATGGCCATCAACGACCACACACAGCCACCCGATCTCCGATGTTGGTGGAGATTGATCTAAAAGCGTGTATCTCAGTTGCTCGTGGACAAACGTGGCAAGGCCATGCTTCCTGCTTAAAGAAGACCCAGCTAGTTGGTAGTTTGGAAGTACCAACTTTTCTGCATCAGTGCAGTGTGTTTACTGCAGTAGGATAAAGAAGATTTATCTTGCTTGCAGTGGGGACTTTGATGTTCGGCGGAAGAATGATGGGTCGTCGGAACTTGTTGGCAATGTGCCCTGAAAAGGGCAGTTTTATCCTGGCATTGCTCCGTCCTGAAAAGGACGTTTGCCGATTAGTAGACCCACACTTAACATCGGAATGGGTGGATACTTTTACAATTGATATATACTTATTCAAATATATTATAAACACACATATTTAACATTTACAATTTATTTAAATGAAAGCCTTAATCCCCTTATTGAAATAGAATGTTGAAAAACAAATATTATAGCACACATAGTCTAATATACTTTTACACTTTTTATATACCAACTAATTTAGTTCACTTATAATGTCTCTGTCCGGATGGCCAAAAAGAGCAAGCATATATAAATTGACAACATGCTTGAGAATTAAATAAAAACGCGCAACTAAAATGATTACTTAATTGAATAAGTTATCTACGCGAGTTCGAATCTCGAATACGTAACAGATACCCTTCCATTTTGGTAGTTTGGTTTCGGTCTGTCATCTTTAACACCAATGAACAGACTTACTCACGGCCCAGGTTACCATCTAATATAAATCAAAATAAAGTTGTGTATTACTATATAAAATTTGCAAACAACAAAAAAATCTATAAAAAACTTATTTTACATGTATTTTCAATTCAATTCTATATTTATTCTCTTGACTCGCAAAAAACAACGCAGGCGCCATTACATATGGCAAGCAATTATTCCAACCTGTTCTGAAGATGCCAAGATAATGCTGTCCGGTTGAAACGTTTTATTTGCTTTTTAGTTTTATAGTGATATGACTGAAACTTAGTACTGCTTGCTAAGACCACCAAACAAGAAACCTGCCGCAAAGTATCTTTTCCAAGACACAAGTGAAAGACATGAGTAGATTTTGAGCCGAGGCCATTTTGATCACAAACAATGCGGTCTTAACCACTTAACTACACTACCAGGTTATCAAAAGTTTTTACTACTAAAATAAAAAACCTAGGACAGTTTCTCTGCCCCTTCTTATTCAACATTTTCCAACAGTTTAACAATTATAATCTATCGAAAGTACTGCAGTAACTCAGATTACAACAAACAGCTGTGGACCGATAAACAGGTAGTTTCGTCACAGTCTAAAAATCCTGTGTACATGCTCGAAATGCTAGAAGTGTTTAAAATGATGTTTTGTTTGTTTGTGAGTGTAGCTCAATCAAAAGGTTGCTTTATTTCTTTCAATGCAGTTTTGACAACTGAAAGTGAAACCACGGAAGCAACAGCACAAACAACTAAAATACAATCATCGACAACCGATGCAATTGGTAAGTGCATTTTAGGTTTCCAGACTATATTTATTTTATTTGCGTTCGATATGCAACTATAACTCGACTAATTTGAAAATATAATTTTTGGAGATGAATTTCGATCGATTGTTGTTTCATTCGAATCGAGTTGATGATATTTCAATCCATGTTTCTGTGTCTTTTTAGATACCACTCCAATCACCACAAGCAAAATGACAACCGAAGTGGACAAAACTACTGCAGGTAAAGTAGAGTACAACAAGCAGCAATTTTTCTTATGGCCTACTATTTTGCCGCGGTGGCAACGTTTGCGTTTCTTCTGTAATGTTGTATTGGCCACAGATATTTTCTTTTTTTTAGGAATATCCATTTCAAAGATGTTTGTAGATTAAGACCAGACAAAATTTAGTTCACAAAATAAAAAATTCAAACCCGCGCAGACTATGCTTAAAAGCTGTCGCGAGAAGGAGAAAAAAATCAAAATTACGACATACTGCTAAGAATGTTTTTTCATTCTTCCTGTGGCGTCGCACAAATTAATAAGATCCGCGTTCCGGTGCTTGGCACTGGTCTTTTCCTAAATGAGTCAGCTTCTGAAGATTAGGACATTGTTGTTGCTTTTCAACCACCATAAATTGACTTATTTTTGCTTCCTGTTTATTCTTTATTGGGTGGAGCCCTTGTTTTTTATTGGTGAGAAACGACTTCTTTGAGCATTTTTGGAAAAGTCGATTTTTGAGTTCAATCACAAACTAGACGATCAAAATACTGCTTCTTGAGCGCGACATATACCCAAACCTCAGTCACCAACACGCCAATTGATTTGCTACATTTTTATCAAAATTATCACTAAACGTCAAACATTTGTTTTATGTACAATGCCAAACATTGAGTACATTTAAAATGCTTCCAAATCACGGCAAAGAACTCATGGTGTTGCACATTTCACAGCACTTTTAACCATAAAGCATAAAAAAATAATTATATCAGTAATTTTCTCAAGGTTATCTAACTCAATGCAAATTGCATCCACAATAAAACACATGAAATACAACTATTTCAAAATACACAAGCTGGTGTCATAAAAATACAAGAGTTATGATTCAAGTGCACAAAGCATTTCTCGCAAACATTTCTCACTTTACACCTATCAGAAAAAAACATTATCTATCTATCACAAAAAAGAAGACTCGATTATATCCAGCACATAGCAAATTTTCTAAACATAGTTTTCAGAGCAGATGTCAAAGCTCACTCGCTCACTACGGTACCCGTCGACCGAAGACCAATGATCGAGAACTGATTGAAGACATCCTGCTTAACTACCATCATGCCACACTAAACACAAACACTAGAGCGTCTACCTACTAATCAAAAACAACAAACTGCTTCACCAGACATAACCACTGCTTCAGCAGACATCACCACTGCTTCAGCAGACTTGCATGATTGAAGTAGCTTGCATTATTGCAGATCACGTATCCCTACTTACCACAATTTAAACCCTAACTTTGGGTCTATCATAAGTCTTCGTAACACCACAGTTTAAATCCTAACTTTGGGTTTAAACTGTGCTGCCACCAAAACTACTTGAATTTTTCCTACTTTTTATGAAAATAAGCATGTAGAAGGTTGACAATTCACTTCTAGCAATACTTACGTAATAATGGGAATAATTACGAAACATTTCAATACTGAAAGCAGCCTTATCACTTTACCGTTATGCTTTAGTGATTAGCAAACTAAATAGACAGACAGCATATCATACGAGCAGTTTAGTCAAGTTTTCTTAATTGCAAACCTACATAGTTTTTTCTGTTGTAATAGCGGTAGCCAGTTTAGTTTTAAATGCATTCGATGTTTTAGTAATATTAGTATGTCTGTTTGTGTTGATAGTGCGAACGCTCATTGAATATTTTTAGGTTTTGTCCTTCAAAACATACTTTAATAATAACTGCACTGCATAAAATGGAACGATGGCTGAAATTCGGACCTAGAGAATTAAAGAATCAACAAAAGACAATAAAAATATAGAATTGGAATCATCTGCTTCTGGTGAAAGCACTTTACTGAGACAGCAACGTACATCTTCCGGACCTGATGTTAAGAGCACACGCAAATACGTTCGTAACTATCTGAACTTTGCATTTACTTATGTTGGCGATGAAGAATTCCCAGACGGTCTTTGCTTACTATGCAACAAAATATTTACTAATAGTTCGTTGGCACCAGCTAAATTAAAAAGAAATTTTAAAACAAACTACCCGACATAAAAAATAAAGACATTAGTTTTTTTGAAAGATAACTACAAACCTTTAAGTGCCAGATGTTTGATGACAAAAAAATTTAAAACAGAAAAGGAAAATGCAAAAGAAGCATCGTACAAAGCTAGTTATCGCATAGCTCTGACTGGTGAGGCTCACACTATTGCTGAATCACTCTTACAACCTATTATCACTGACATGGGTATCATGTCAGTGATAATGCGTTCTCGATAAAGCGTCCGTTGAAAAAATGAAATCGGTTTCTTTGTCCAACAACACTGCTTCAAGACGACTTGAAGACATTGCCAGTAATATAGAGATGCAACTTGTTTCTAGATTACGTGGCTGTGATGCTTATGCATTACAACTGGACAAATTCACAGATGAAGCTGGATTCGCGATTTTGCTTGTATTCGTGCGGTATCCCTTTAATAAAGGAATTGAACAGGATTTGCTGCTTTGCAAGAGTTTAGAGTTGCACGCCACAGGAAACGATATATTCAACTTCATTCTTCTTCTCCTTTCGGCCTTTCCCTTCATGCAGGGGTAGCCACAGCGTATGATGTTCCTCCTAACCGTCCTGTCTTCAACGTCCGTCTCTTTCGCACCAATTTCCCCCATATCTTCTTTCACTAAATCTAAAAATCTTCTCTTTGGTCTCCCTCTTTTCCTTTTTCCCGGTAACTCTATTTCTATCTTCTTTCTTCCTACATATTCTTGTTCTCTCCTCAACACATGTCCATAGCACCTTAGCCTGCCCTCCTTCATCTTCTTTCCTAACCGTTCTACCTTGGCTGTACTCCTGATGTACTCGTTTCTAATCTTGTCTTTTCTAGTAATTTCCATAGCAAACCTCAACATTTTCATCTCTGCAACTTCCATGTCTTTCACCGTTTCCTTGTGACCGCCCCGTCTCAAGTTCATACACTATCACTGGTCTTACCACTGAGCTGTATACTTTTCCTTTTACTCTAACTGGTAATCTCCTGTCACAAATTACTCCCGATACTCTTTTCCATCTGTTTTATCCTGCCTTTTTACCTCCCTCTTACAACTACCACTTTCTTGCACCGTTAATCCCAAATACCTTTACTTTTGGCACTTTTGTATCCTCTATTTTAACTGTTTTGTCGTCATTTTATTCATTCATTCATTTCATTTTTATTTTTAATCATTAGTAAACAGTTTGACACTAAAAATTATAAATATCGGAAAGATTAAGAAAAGGAAGAAGCAGCACAACGTCAGCCGTTAAACATGCATAAGATAATCAGAAAGTGAAAGTAAAAAACAGTAGAAAGCATGGCCGCAACACCTTATTCAGATAAAAATATATGAAATGAGAAAGAAAAAAGAAAATATAATAATAGTATTATCAAAAAAAATTGAGAGATTGAAGAACCAGTGCATGACTAGACTGCGTAATGTTGATGGGTGGCACAGCTAGCCAAGATGGAAATTTAGCTCAACTGAGCAAGGTGAGTAAAGAAAAACCACCCACAAAAAGAAACCTCACCAGGTCTGGAAACCTTTTCTGATGCATCTGGTGACATACAAAAAATAATAATAAGAATGAATACATACAAAAAGAAATAATAAGCAGATAATAATAATAATCAAATAATAAGCAGATAATAACAATATTAAAAATAACATTACGTAATGTAAAAAAACAAACTATTATGCTAGTCGAAGTGATGGATAAAAAATTTATGTATGATTAACAATGCAATTTCAAATAAAAAAAATAAATACATAAAAATAAAAAATAAAAAATTTTTACATTCACTAAATTTCTACAGACCAGCATAATAGCAAAATAAACAAGTTAAACAAAGTAAATAGCATTTTGTAACAGCACAGAAATTTATATAACAATTTTAAAAATGAAAAATAATGGCTAAAATGAAATAGTAGACCATTGCCAAAAAGAAATTTTAATTAAAGAGCAAAAATAAGGGTGAAAAAGAGTCAATTTGATTTAGTGATTGATTTGAATTATGCGGACAAACAGTATTTAAAAAAAGAGTTCTTTATATCTTTGTGATAAGACTGGTTATCTTGATCGTTTAAGTTTTTCTTCCAAGGATTGAATTCAAAAGTTTTTGTACCATTTCCATTGCCTTTTTTCCAGAAACCTATAATCAAAAATATATAGGGCAGTATCGTGTTTTAACACTAAAATTAAATATTATTCTCATTACTTAAGAGATATTTATAAACGTTAACAGTAAAAGATCAAACACTTTGTTTCTTGTTTCTTAAGTCGAAAGGAAAGCAATTCCAATATGCTGGACCACGGTGTGAAATAGCTTGCTGATATACTGTGCTAGAACATTTCTTCGGAATAAAGATAGACTTGTTTCTAGTATTGAATTTAGATTCGTTTTTAGTAAAGATATCTTAAATGCAATTGGGTTTTTACTATTTTTTTGCTTAAACATAAACACAATTAGTTCTTTAGTTAAAAGTTGATCTATCGTTAACAATTTATTTTCTTTCATAATATCACAAACAGATGAGTTACTGTTAATACCAGAAATTAATTCAACAAATTTATAGCACAGTCGTTGTAATCTTTTAACCAAGGTTTTATTGCCATAACACCAGTTTAGAATGCAATAAGAAAGCTGACTGTTTATAAGAGAGTGATAGAGTAGGAGAAGAGATTTTTTGCTTAACAGTGATTTCACTTTAATGACAGTTCCAAGAACGCTACAAAGTTTAGATATTAGGTGATTTATGTGTCTTGACCATGTTAAGTGCTCTTGTATACAAACGCCAAGAAATTTAATACTCGTACATTCAACTTGTTCAATTTTATTCTGTCGCAATACGAGATCTTGCATTTGTGTTGTTAATTTGAATTGTGCAGTCCTAAATAAAACGTATTTAGTTTTAGAGACATTAACTGATAATCTATTTGCTATCAACCACTGGTCAACTAATTGAAGTTCTTTATTACCAGCATCAAAAAGCTTTCTGATGTCATTATTTTGCAAAAAAATGCTTGTATCATCAGCAAACATCAAAGAATTACTATCATTTAGACAATATTTGAAATCATTGACATATATCAAAAAGAGAAATGGTCCTAGAATAGAGCCCTGAGGTACACCACTTCTAATTTCAAGGGTAGTTGTGGAAAGAATTCCTGCATATTTTCCTTGTTGTGTACGTCCTGTTAAGTAACTAGTAAACCACATTAGTGCATTGCCTCTAACCCCATAATGATTAAGTTTGGAAAGTAATATTGAATGATAAATTGTATCAAATGCTTTAGATAAATCCAAGAAAATTCCAAGGGTTGCCTTTTTGCAGGCAAATGATTGCGATATTTTTTCCACTAAAATTGAAATTGCATGTGTAGTAGAATGATTTTTTCTAAAACCAAATTGATAGTTGTAGAAAAATTTTGCTTTTCTAAGAAAGAATATAATCTATTATACATAACTTTTTCATGTAATTTTGAAATATTTGATAATTAATAAACTAATTGGTCGATAGTTATTAATATTGTTAGAATCGCCTTTTTTGAACACAGGACATACAGTAGCAAGCTTAAAGCAATTTATGAATTCACCTTTACTCAAAGAAAGGTTGAAGACATGGCTAAGTGCTAGTAGAATATTGTCAGGTGAGGATTTAAGCATTTTGGTTGGAATATGATCTGGCCCTGCACTTAATTTGTTTTTTGAAGTTTTTAGAATGTTAGAGAGTTCTTGAGGACATGTCGGCCAGATAAACATTGATTGGCATGTAGAAGATTTTAAATATTCTGAGAAATATTTTTTCTTGGGAGGTAAAGACTTCACTAATTCATTGGGGACATTAGCAAAATGTTTATTAAAATAGTTTGCTATTTTTAAAGGATTATGAACAATTTTTCCATCAATATTGAGGCTTCTGCAATTAGATTTATGTTTTTTTTCTATAATAGAATTAATTAATTTCCAAGTGCTTTTAATGTCTTTTTTACAATTGTTAAACTTTAAATTATTATATTCTTGTTTTTTTGTTTTGACAGTGAAAAAATACAAATTTCTGGCTTGTGTAAATGCTTGTCTTGTTTGTGGGCTTTTATTATTTATATATTTTTTATACAGTTTTTCTTTTTTGTTTAATAGAGTGTGAAGATCAAGATCAAACCATTGATTATTTGTTTTTTTGTAAGAAATTTTAGTTAAAGGAAAAAAATTTTCAAATTCATTCATATAAAGCTTTTGTAAATTTTGGTAGCTGGAGTTTGGGTCAGTATCACATAAAATAGGAGTAATATCACTTTCTGAAAGAGGTTTAGAGAATAGATTAACATTTTGATCTGAGAAATGTCGACATTGTTGCACATTGTTGGAAATTTTGTTAATGGAAGTGCACAGTATGACAGGAAGAAGATCAGATATACAGTGGGTTAAAATACCACAGTTTATCTTCATGCTTACCAATGAATTGCTCCATATATGATCCAAAAGAGTTGCATTATTTTGTGAAATTCTTGTAGGTTTATTGATAAGAGAGGCAAACTCATTACTAAACATTTGATCTACAAAATCTGAAATCTGAGGTTTTTCACAATCAAGTATATTGTAATTAAAGTCACCTAATAAAAAACAATCTCTCTTTTTTATACGTTTTAAAGTATTATTTAGAATATCTAAAAAAGAAGAATTTGATACAATATTATTGCATGGAGCCCTGTAAATGCATCCAAATGTAATGGTTTTATTTTTAAATTCAACATCAATAAATAAAGATTCAAAAATTTTTCCTCCATTCTATTTAAATCTAGTCGTGTTGAAGAAACTAGATTTTCTTTCACGTTAAATCCAACACCACCTCCCTGAGTTTGAATTCTTGGATTAGAAATGAATGAGTAGCCAGGAAGATTTACAATTGACTATGAATAATTTGGCTTTAACCAAGTTTCAGTTACAGCTATGAGGCTAGGTGATAAAGTTAAAGAAGACAATAGTCCTTCTAATTTTGAAAAATTTTTAAGATTGCTTGATGATCTAATATTTAAGCATAAAACTGAAAAATTACTGTTTTCATTAAAAGTGTTAAACAGTAGAGAATTAGCACCTTTACTGGATAAGTATTGGTCATCTAAATTTTGAAAAAAGTTAATTTCATTACCATTGCAAGAATCTTGATTTGCTATTGAATGTTCATTATATGTAGATATGTTCTTAAATAAGTCATTTAGATTTTTAGCAGAATAAAAAAGGTTGGAATTACCAAAATCAAATAATTCGGCAAATTCTTTATCTGAACAAGAACTAAAAGGAAATGTAAATGAACAAAAAGTGCACTTTCATTGCATGTTTGTGGTGATACAGTTTTTTATCTTTGATGCAATTAAGATGAATAGTCTGCAAACATGTAGAGCAGGATAATATTTTATGGTTCTTTTTAGCTAATTTAAGGCAAACAAAGCATTTTTTAATTTTTTTGTTGGTCATAAGAGACAAAAAATTAAAGCAGAAAAATTATAAAAAGTCAGAAGAAAAATAAATAAAATTCCAGAGAAGTGCTTTTTTGTTTTTCTTTGCAGAGAATGGCATTTTAGGCTTCTATAACACTTAGTTAAAAATAAATAAATAAATAAATAAAAAGTTATTTGATATATTATTAATAATTTTATTTAATGAAAGATAGTTTATTGAATTAAAAATCACTTAGTAATTAACTTATATCAACAAAATCCTTAAGTACTTGCCTTTTTTCTTTGTAAAAACAATATACTATACCATTATTGGTCCAAACATTGTTGAACCCAAAAGCTTTCTTGGCTTCCATTACCAGTAGAAGTTTTCTTTTTTTCAGGGATTCCGTAATCGAGAGCTTTTCTTGTGATTTCTTCAATTTCTTCTTATTGTAGAACACTAATTTTCGCACGGATCTTCTCACAAACTTGATGATGATTGGAGGAGGACGACCTTTCCTAGATGGTAAAACATGACATATGTCAATATCAATAGATCTTATTTGATATTCCAAGTCAAGCTCAGAATTGAGCTTGTTGGTGACATATGACTCAAAAACAGGATACTTCCCTCCAACTGGTTGGTCTGAGCATCCATGTACTATGAGGCAGTTCCTACGTCCATACTGTCCAAATTATCCAAGGAATTTTGGATTTCTTGAAGAGCTTTGCCAGCCCTTCAACGATGGTATCGACCCAAGCAATAGCATTCTCAAGGTCTTGAAGCTGCTGGCTCTGACCTGAAATACAAGACGAGCAAGCAGCACCACTGGCAGAATTATTCAAAAATTGTTCAGCATACTTTTTCTGAATAGATTTGATTACCTGTAATTCCTTCATCACTGTATCTAAAGATAACTTACCATCAGCCATTGGAAATTGATGAGTAATATTCAGTTAATTATTAACAAAAATAATAAATTATTTAATACAATAGTAATAGTTAACAACAATAATAAACAAAAGCCTTTTTGCCATGCAAAAATAATTAAGCGAGCATCTGAAATCTTATTCAAATAGAATCGAATTTCAAACTTATTCAAACATTTTTTCCATTTATGCACAGATATTCGTTCTTTGACGTGCTTACTTTCATCCCTCTTCTTTCCAACGCATGCCTCCAGGATTCCAGTATCTGCTCCACTTCTTCCCTGGTCTCTTCGCAAATCACGATATTATCAGCAAACAGCATTGTCCATGGTGGTTCTCTCCTTACTTCATCCGTTAGCCTGTCTATCATCACTGCAAACAGGAATGGACTTAACGCTGATCCCTGGTACATTCCAACCTTGACCTTGAAACTTTCTGTACTTCCTACTGCACACCTTATCAGTGTTTCGCTTCCTTCGTACATATCATGAACAAGTCGCATATGCTTTTCCACTGTTCCTGATTTTCTCATACAGTATCACAGCTCTTCCCGGGGAACCCTGTTGTAAGCTTTCTCCAGGTCTACAAATACACAATGAAACTCTCTTTGACCTTCCCTGTACTTTTCCATCAACATTCTTAAGGAAAATATGGCATCGATGGGTTCCTTTTTCTGGTATAAATCCATTTTGCTATTTGCTGATCTCTACTCTATACCTTAGACTGGCTTCAATAATTTTTTCCTATACCTTCATTGTACGGCTCATTAGCTTTATTCCTCTGTAGTTTTCACAGCACTGTACGTCCCTTTTGTTTTTATAGATTGTGATAAGCACACTCCTTCTCCATTCTTCTGGCATCCGTTCATCCATTAATAGTCTGTTGATCATTCTGGTGAAAAACTTTATCCCCATCAGTCCCATGCACTTCCAAACTTCTACTGGCAACTCATCTGGCCCAACCGCTTTACCTTTTTATCCTTCTTAGTGCGTTCTTTACTTCTTCTCTACTAACACAATTTACCTCTTCGTTAACCACTTCTGCTTCCTCTGTCCTAGGGTCTCTGTTATTTTCCTCGTTCATCAGTTTCTCAAAGTACTCCTCCATCCTTTAACATTGCCTCCGAATTTACCATAACATTACCGTTTTCATCCTTTATAACCCTCACGTGCTATACATTTTTCCCTGTTCTGTCTCTCTATCTAGCCAATCTGTACAACTCCTTTTCACCTTCTTTTGTTTCCAATCTAGTATACAAATCGTCATACGCACGTCCTTTCGCCATTGCAACTGCCTTCTTTGCCTTACTCTTCTTTTCATTGTATATCTTTTTAGTATTTTCATCTCTTATTTTGTCCCATGCTTTCTTTGCCTCTTTCTTTTCTTTTATGCTTTTTTGAACTTCCTCATTCCACCACCATGTCTCCCTGTCTCCTTTTCGTTTCCCAAATGTCACTCCCAGTACAGTTTCAGCTGTTTTTCTTAGGATTTCTGCTGTATTGCCCCCCTCATCAGGTAAGCCATCCTTGCCTCCCAAAATGCTGGTCACCTCTTTTCTAAACGCTTATTGACAGCTTGTCTCCTTCAGTTTCCACCATCGTATCTTTGGCTTTACTTTCTCTGTTTTTTCTTTTTCATCATAATAGCCATTTTGCATACCACCATACGGTGCTGTTTTGGGAAACACTCATTTACTATTACCTTACAATCGCATATTTCTTTCAAGTTCCTCTTTCTGCACTTTACACAATTTACTTGGGTACTTTTTCCGCCACTTTTATATGTCACCCTGTGTTCATCTTTTTTCTTGAAATAAGTATTAACAATCGCCAAATCTATCCTTTTTGCAAAATCCACAATTATTGATTTTTCCTTATTCCTTGTTCCAGCACCGTACTTCCCCATTGTTTCCTCATCCCCTATGTTTCCTTCGCCCACATGTCCATTTAGGTCTGCACCAAGAACTATGCTCTCTTCTTTTGATGTACTTTCTATCAACCCATCCAGGTCTTCTCAAAATCATTTTTATCCTCCATGCTGTTGTTAACCTGTGGAACATACGCCCTTAATATATTTAGGACGGACTCTTTTGCCTCCAGCTTCATGGCCATTAGTCTATCTGACACCTCTTCACCTTCAAAACACTTTTAGCCAGCTCTCCCTCACCACTATCCCTATCCCATTTTTTCTTCCATTAGCTGCATTGTAAAATAATTTGTATTCACCTCCAATGTTCCTTGCTTTACTCTCTTCCACTTTGTTTCCTGTAGGCACAATATTTCTACATTCCTTCGCTCCATCAGATCAGCCAGCTCTCTTATCTGAAGGACACTTGCTTGATATGATTGTCAATGACATTGAAAAGCATGTCAGCAGTTTGACTGAATCTTTTACTGAGTACTTTCCAAATTTGCAAAGCAAAAATAATTACTGGGTTCAGAATCCTTTTAAGGTTACAGAAAAACCAATAGAGTTAACAGCTACTGAATATGAAAACTTAATAGAAATCACATGTGATAGTGTCTTAAAAGCTAAGTTTGAAGAATTTCCTGCTGCTGTTTTTCGAGGGAAACTTAATTCAACTACTGTATATAAGAAATTATCAAAACAATCTAAGCGAGGGCTGTTAGCTTTCTCATCTACGTACTTATGCGAATTAGGTTTTTCGCGATATTCGCAAAACGAAGACCAAGTATCGCGCTAGATTGGACGCTACATCAAATATGAGAATTCAACTATCAAATATTAAGCCAAACTTTTTAGAGTTGTTGTATTCTAGAAAGCAAATGCATTTCTCGCATTAGATTAAGAAGTAGGGTTTTTTATTAAATTGTTTATGGATAATTTTGGTGTACTTTATTTTGCTTTTTATTAAAAAAACTTTATGCTTTCTTTTCGTAGTGGGGTTCCTTGTCATCTTAAATAATCTTGTAGGGTTCCGCAGACAAAAAAGTTTGGGAAACGCTGCCATAGATAGCAGAAAACATTCCCGTCATTTCTCATCAGCATGGATTAAAATACAAACAATAATTAACACTGCTTTGCACAACATCTTTTTGAATAAGAAATTAATGATGAAATTTATGGGTCGAAATCGATTTTTCGTGATGAAGTAGTTGGCTTGATTTTTAATTTCTATGATAAATATTTGGCTCATTAAAACTTGACCAATTTTATTAATGAATTTATGCATTGCAACTTCAAAGAAATCCACAACTGAAAATAATTACACTACAACTTTGTACTGACTAACTTTAAATATATGTAATTAGCACCTCGATGGCTGATGTTTAACCTAATACCTCGTCCAAACGAAACTATCTTACTATAAAATAACTATATTACGTCAAAACTTGACCCTTGAACAACTAAAGCTTAATCAATCCCCGGAGGCAATAATAACCCAAAGAGATCTCTACACTTTACTTCGAACTGGAATGAATAACAAACTGCGAGCTACTGCGTAAATACCATTATCATCCAATAATTTCTAAGTAAAAAGCAAATGTACCAGAACAAACAAAAAGTTTAGATTAATTATCATGTTAAATTTAGCAATCAAATAAAGTGCTTTATGACGTCACAAGTACAATCACAAGACCAAGCACCAAACTAATTATGTAACTTACAAAATTAAATAAACTCCGAAATAGCAGATAATGCTAGAAACTACGTCTCGCTACCGAATTGTTGTGGCAAACGACTTAAAAACTTTAGTCAATCAATGTCTTTGAATTAAACAGTAAAACAATTCTGTACAATTACTTTTAAAAACAACTTGGTGGCGATCTTAAAATTCGGTTTGTATGCTCAAAACATTTGAAGTATTTGAAAACATATTTTGTTTGCACGTGATTGTGCTCGTGATTTATTTGTTTATATTATAGAAATTTTCTGAAATTTTAAAGATTTTGAATCTTTATTGGCACGTTTGGCAAATTTTGATTAAATATTTTAATGAAACCAAACAAAATATTGTAAAAAAAACTGAAAATTAAAATTTCCAAAAATTTCTAGGTTTACCAAATATAGATTCATGTCAATCAGCTGATATCAACGGAGTTTATCTCATGGAATTTAACGGAAACAGAATTGAAGTTTACTGTGAGGTTGAACCTGATCAAGAAAATAAATGGCTGGTAATGATCAACTTCTTGCTTTAATTTAGGTTCAAATTTTATTTGAGTTGATTATATTTCTAACTTTAAGGTGTTTCAAAGGCGAGTTGACGGAAGTGAAAATTTTTATCGAAACTGGATCGATTATCAACAGGGATTCGGAAACAGAAGTGGAGAGTTTTGGCTGGGTGAGAAAAATTTTGTACGGTTTTGTGGGATTATGCACAATCCAAAATCATAAGTTGAAGAATTTGTCAGCACAAATGAATATAAGTTGAAATGGCAAAACACACTTATTGTGCCAAGTTTTCCCTTTAAATTATCAAGAAATTCGGAAAACAATTCCAAAAAACCTTAAATGAGATAAAAAATTCTTAGCTATCACATAATTTTAAAAAGTTTTTATTCATAAGATAAAAATTAAATTAAAAAATAAACCTTTTTTGCTTTAATATTTTATGTAAGATAAAATTCTAATCATTAAGCCTAGAAAAATATTTGTTGGCCACTGACATAAATTGCGATACATAAATTCATTAATAAAATCGGTCAAATTTCAATGAGCCGAATATTTAATATAAAAATTAAAAATTAAAACAAACTAATTCATCAGGAAAAATTGATTTCGACCTTTAAAGGTCTTCATTAGTTTCTGGAAAATATCGTATTTTTTTATTATTTAAAAAACCTACTCATACCAATCGGGTCCTGACTCAAAGACACGAAGTAAAGCCTCAATAAAAAGCTAGAAGGCAAACGACACAATAGCTCATGTCATGATTATCAATCACGTAACGAAGAGGAAAAAACGCACACTGTAAAACTTGTAGTACAACTAAAAACGTAAACTCCTGCTAAGATGGAAAGCGTTGATTGAAAAGATCAATAAAGCCGCTGTAGTTTCCTCACAGTGTTTGTGTAGCTTAAACGATAGTGAACAAATAAACGGGTTTAAAGCTTAATCACAATTACAAGATAGAAAAATTCTCATTATGACTACTTTCAGGGAAAACATTGAATTAGTTCAGTGTATTTTCCTTTGCCCGCTTGTCCTTTTAGGTTGTGGGGACAGCAGCTCGAGTTGGAATCTCCAAGCACCCGATCTCCTGCAACTAGCGGCAATATTGTTGGTGGAATTCCAAGATGTGATCATGCCAGGCCTTCAACATATTTCCGCCAGCAAGTTCTGGGTTGCCCTTTAGGGCTTTTGCTACTCGGAAGATCATCCATTAGTTTTTTTGCTGTTTGCTCATGGGGTACTCATGCGGAGTAGTAGCGGTTCGATGTTGATAGATTGAGGGATGTCAGTGCTTTTAACCTTGTCAAGTAGGGATAAACCTCTGACTTTTCACAATAAGCCCATTTCGGCCGCCGTACTCGGAATCTCTCTCTTTCGGTCATTATTCAACACTCTGACCATAAGTGAAAATAGGAACAAAAATCCATCTGGAAAGAGAAAGCTTTGCTTTTGTACACAGCTTTTGTTTCAGTGCAGCTGATTGGTAAAGCTGGCGCATTACTGCACTTGCTTTTCCAATAAGTGTGTCTAGTTCGTTGTGCTATTTGCCATCACTCGAGAATGTGACTCCAAGATACTTAAACTTCTCCGTTTGCTTGAGAATTACTCCATTTGTTTGGAAAGAACACTGGACATGGTGCCTTGGCAAACACATACTATCAGGTTTTAGCCGTATTAATTTTCATTCCAGCATTCAAGCATGCATCGGAAAACCAATTGAATGCATATTGGAGATCACTTTTGTTCGAGTTTAATAATGCAACATCATCAGCAAACAGCAGGCGCCGAACAGTACACTCCCGTAATATGACACCACTAACAAAGGACCTGTCTCTATCTATCTTGTCCACGTATATAATGAACAGAAGAGGAGAAAAACCCAACCTTGACGTAGTCCAACACTGACACTAAAAGGGTTTGTTTTCATGTCATTGACACGAAAACAGACTTCTGACTCTTTGTATAACGATTCGATAGTATCTAATAGGTGAACTCTCATGTCATACTCCAATATTACTATCCACAGTTTTTCTCTTGGGACACGGTCATACGCTTTTTCAAGGTCTACAAAGCATGTATACACCTCCTTGCCATATTTCCATGATTTATCAAAACTACTAAAGGGCACAAATTTGGTCCATGGTAGATCTTCCAGGACAAAATCCGCATTGTACATGCTGAAGTTGAGGTTTGACTATTTCACGGCATTTGTTTTTGAGGCACTTTGCTTAGACTTTTCCAGGAAAACTTAATAAAGAAATACCCTTGTAGTTATTGCACTTCTTCTTGTTTCCATTTTTGTAAATTAATATAAACACACTGGTCTGCCATTCCTTCGGTACCTCACCAGTTTTCCAAGCTATTTGGCACACACGAGTTAGCCAATAAACCCAAAGTTGTCCATGGCTTTTTACATTTTTGGTCAAATATCATCTTCACCAAGAGCCTTGCCAGCTTTCAAAAATTTGGTTGTTGTGCTCGTTTCTGCTTCGGTTAGATGAATTTCTTCACCAATTTGTTTCTCGGATATTTTCAAATTTTGAACTGTTCCTGGATTTAAGAGCTCACAAAACTATTGCCTCCAACAATTTAGGATGCCGTTTTGAAGCTTTAGAAGCACACCATTAGTATCCTTAAAGAAGGTGACAACTGATGTTTGTTTGCCGCGCAAACAACGTATGGTTTGCCAAAATACTTTGTTTTCCAATCTGTAGTGTGTATCCAATTTTTGTCCAAATTCTTCCCATAAATTTTCTTTAGATTTTTTGAAAATAGTGGTGGCAGTCTTACGTGCTGCGGAGTACGGCAATTGAAATTGTTGAGATGACTTGTTTGTTAACCAAGATCTGAACGCAGTTTTCTTTGCAAGGATAGCTTCTTTAACTTCTTGGTTCCACCAAGCAGTTATTTTCTCACTACCCATTTGACTTCTCACACGTTTGTAACCACAACTAGCAGCTGCAGATGTAATAACTGCTGATTTAAATAAATCTCACTCAGTCTCAACGTCTTCAGTATGATCAGGGAGTTCTTTGAAATGGTTAGCAATTTTGCTTGCAAAAGTGTGTCTCACCTTTTGTCGACTAGATTGCATTTTATTCTGTATGCTTTTCTTGCTCTGAATTGTTTTCTTGTTCTTGGATGGTTTAGGCCTCTTAGAATGCAGACGACCAGGTGTTGGTGGGTGGACAGTTCAGCTCCTCTTTTAACACGGATATAGACCACAGAAGAAAACATATCTGCTGAGACAATTCAGAAATCAATGATAGAACGCTGTTTTACTGAATCTCTGCACCAGATATACTTGTGCATTCCCTTGTTCCAAAAAATGGTATTAATTATGTGCAGTTTTTTGGTGGCACAGAACTGTAGTAAACACCTTCCGTTTTTATTAATTTCGAGTATTCTTGTCCTCTGATATCACCCTTCCATGTCTTGTCGTCAGTACCCAAATCCGTATTGAATTTATCCAGTAGGACAATTGATTCCGCAGATGTTACTTTCTGTAAAGTAATACCTACTTCATCTGAGAAAGACTGGTACTGTGCTTCAGCGTTTAGTGCGTACACCTGCAAAATGCACAGTGACCTTTTCTTTAACCTAAGATTAAGCGGACAAACCCTTTATCCAAGTGGGATTCAATCAGTGACACAGTGGACCAAGTGAGTGCTTACCAAAATACCCACCCTGCCTAAGCAGACATGGTTACATCTACACTTGAGTAGGAAATCTTCCAGCCTTCATTCAACTCAGCAGTAACTTTTTATCTTGCGCGACTTCCTATGCAGTATGATTATTGTCATTTGGACTATTAATTTTGCTACATTTGTTTGATTGTTTTTGGTCTGTTTCTCACCTTCGACTATACCACCTTGGGTAGCCCTGAGAGGAGTTGAAAACTTCAGATGGCATTGCTTTTAGGTTCATAGAAAGCGAAAAGCCCACCACCACGCTAAGGTAGCAATCTATTGGAAAAAAATTTCTATTAATATTAATTAATACAGAAAAATTTTATTAATATTAATTTTAGCATTTAAATGCTCAATTCATCTATTTTTACGCAAATCCAATAAAGTTTTATACGGTTGTTCTACAAATATGACCACAAAAGCATTCTGTGATCTCAGGCTTACCATTGAGAACGTCAAAATGAAATTTATAAAAATCTTAAAGGAGGGCAGCTCTGTCATTATTATCGCTAACGTTAAATTTGTTCCAGAATGAGCAGTGGTTATTCCATTGGGTAGAAAATTTATTTTTTGTTTGTCCTACGTATTGCATTTTGCAAAATTTACACTTTGCTACATAAACATCATAAGTTTTGCAACTAAGATGTTGCTTTAAATTAAACGTGCGAAATAATGGAACCAACTGTTCTAATTGCACTTTCATAGTTTTTAAAGTTTCCACATAAAGGACATTTTTAGCATGGGTATAAACCGGGGTTATGTTTATTAGAAAGATTTTGAGATAATTTTTTGTAATTCGTTAATTTATTAGCTACTGTGGTTGGGTTTTTATACACGATAGCTGCTTCTGGTTTTAGTTTCTTTTCTTGGTCAGAAAGTTGTTGTAATTTTTTAAACTGAGTCGCCCAAACAATTATGGTTTTTTGTGATTCTGTGATTTCGGCTCGAAACGATTTTCCTAGTATTTAGCAATTTTCAATATATTTACTGTCATTTTTTGGTTAAAATTTGAACGAAGGCACTTATCTTTTAAATTAACTAAATTTTTTAAGTAATCAGATTTACGTTCATTAAAACAACAAAGTCGGAGAACTTCTCCAAAAACAGTTTAGAGAACAACAGAGGAGATTACCAACCAAAGATATAGATAAGTTTTAAAAAATTGTCATGAACTAAAGATCTAATTAAGAAAGAAAGTTTTATTTAACACTAACCTAATTTGAAACAAAAATTAACTATTGTGTATGAAAACCTACCCACAGTAGCTACTAAATTAGCGAATTACAAAAATTATCTCAAATTCTTTCTAATAAACGTAATAAACTTTTTTAGATTAGTGTGAAAATAAATGGATTAAGTATTTGAATGCCAAAATTAATATTAATAAAATTTTTCTGTCTTATAATTGTGATTGAACTTTAAACCCGTTTATTTGTTCACTATCGTTCAAACTACACACACTATAAGGAAACTATAGCAGTTTTGTTTGCTCTTTTCAACCAACGTTTGCGATCTTAGCGGGAGTTTATGGCTTTTTATTTTACGACTGACTTTAAAGTGTTTTTTAGTCTTTACGTGATTGATAATCACGACGTCAGTTGTTATGTCGTTTGCCTTGTAGCATTTTTTGAGGCTTTGTTTTGTGTCTTTAGAGTCAGGATGCGAGTAGCATGAGTAGAGTTTTTAAATTTTTTAAAAAAACTTTGATTTCTTACAGAAACTGATGAAAACTTATACATATCGGTCAAAATTGATTTTTCGTGATGAATTAATTTGTTTTAATTTTTAATTTCTATATTAAGTATTCAGCTCATTGAAATTCGACCGATTTTATTAATGAATTTATGTATCGCAATTTGATCAGTTTAATAAAATCGTCAATTTGACTTTGCTGAAAAGTGTATTAAATTTCTGTGAAAAGAATTTTAATATCACTGATATAAATTAATTTATTTCCTAATGCGTTCGAATAAAGAAATTTAATGAAGCAATTTTAGGTTTGGATATTTTGAACAACATAACCAAGTCTCAATCATATCGACTGCGTGTAGATTTAGAAGATTGGGAAGGCAATACTGCTTATGCTTTATACAAGTATGATTGATTTATACTATTTCAAGCTCAATAATAAATATTAAGAGTTTTTAAAATTTCATTTAAAAGTCAGTTAGTGGCAGAAAAATAAAATCCGACTGCGCATCAGTTCTCAACAAGCAAAGTTTCTTTAAAAATCTTATCATTAAAGCATTTAAAATCATTGAAGCTGAAGCAGTCTAGGAACTACGTCAAAAATTATGATGGCGTCGGTGCGAACTTAAATTAGCTTGTTCAACTTTGTCAAAAATGATGGTTTTAACGTCGAAAAACGACGTCAAAAATTATGTATATAATGCGTGAATTAACGATTATCAAATATGATGGTTTGGTCAAAAATTATCTTCTTATTATAAGATTTGTCAAAATAATGATTCCAACGGCACTTTAAATCCGTCAGGAACTAAGTGGTGCTGAGTTCCACGGGATGAAATTGTTCTCTACCTTAAAAAAGCTATCTTCTACGCCAAGGAAATCTTCTGAAGAAATCGTTAGATGATTCTCTCCAATCCTAGTTTCTAACTATAATTTACCAAATCAGATTTAAATAAAATATAGTCTTTATTCAAATGTTGTCAGTAAAATCACAGGTCCACAGAGCGTAGAATTTTTGACGGAAATTTTCTCCAGTTTAACAAAATTCAAATCTATGATAACGATCGTGCTTCAATTAATGAATAACAACTTTACTGGGCGATTTAAAGAACTTAGAATCTCCTCCACAACAGCTTAGAACAGCCTTCAAAAAGGCTTGGCCTGATTTAGTTTTTCATTTATATAAAGTTATAGAAGCAAACGCAAAAAGTAGAAAGAAAAGAACATTAAGGCAAAGAAGTCAGTTGCGATAGCGAAATGACGTGCGTATGAAGATTTGTATGTTAAATTGGCAACAAAAGAAGGTGAGAAGGAGTTGTACAGATTGGCTAGACAGAGAGACAGAGCAGGAAAAGATGTACAGTACGTAAGGGTTTTGAAGGATGAAAATAATAATGTGATGGTAAGTTTGGAGGGTGTGTTAAAGAGATGGAAGGAGTACTTTAAGAAACTGATGAATGAGGAAAACGAAAGATAGCCTAGAACAGAGGAAGTTGAAGTGGTTAATGAAGAGGCAAATTGCGTCAGTAGAGAAGAAACTAAAAATGTACTGAGAAGGGTGAAAAAAGGTAAAGCGGTTGGGGATAGAATGAGTTGCCAGTAGAAGTTTGGAAGTGCATCACAGAGATGAAAACAAATTGTTTGACCAGACTGTTTAACAGACTATTAGTGGGTGAACGGATACCAAAAGAATGGAGAAAGAGTGCGCTTATCCCAATCTATAAAAACAAAGGGGACGCATAGTGCTGTGCAAGCTACAGAGGAATAAAGCTGAGGAGCCACGCAATGAAGATATGAGAAAGAATAATTGAAGCCAGGCTAAGGGATAGAGTAGAAATCAGTAAAAAGCAATATGGATTTATGCCAAGAAAGAGAACTACGATGCCATGTTTGCTTTAAGAATGATGGAAAGTACAGGAAAGGTCAAAGAGAGTTTTATTGTGTTTTCGTAGACCTAGAGAAAGCTTACGACAGGGTTTCGACAGAAGAGCTGTGGTACTGACTGAGAAAATCAGAAATGGCTGAAAAGTATGTGTGACTTGTACAGGATATGTACGAGGGAAGCAAAGCAGTGGTAAGGTTTGCAGTAGCAACTACGAAAAGTTTCAAGTTCAAAGTCGGACTGCACCAGGGATCAGCGTTAAGTCCGTTCTTGTTTGCAGTGATAATGGATAGGCTAACGGACGAAGTAAGGAGAGAACAACCATGGACGATGCTGTTTGGTGATGATATTGTGATTTGCGAAGAGACCAGGGAAGAAGTCAAGCGGAGACGAAACCCTGGAGGTATGCGCTGGAAAGAAGAGGGATGAAAGTAAGTAGGTCAAAGACTGAATATCTGTGCGTAAATGGAGTAGATGACAAAGAAAGAGTAAAGATGGAGGATGCAAAAGTGCCAAGAGTAAAGGAATTTTAATGTTTGGGATCAACGGTGCAAGATAGTAGTTGTTGCCAGAAAGAGGTAAAGAGGAGAGTACAGATAGAATAGAATGGATGGAGAAAAGTATCAGCAGTAATCTGTGACAGGAGGTTACAAGCTAGAGTAAAACAAAAAGTGTACAGTTCAGTGGTGAGATTAGCAATGGTGACTTGAGACGGTGCCGGTAACAAAGAAACAAGTAGAAGAGATGGAAGTTGCAGAGATGAAAATACTGAGGTTTGCTATGAGAGTGAAGAGAAAAGATAAGATTAAAAATGAGTACATCAGGGATAAAGTTAAAGTAGAGCGGTTAGGAATGAAGATAAGAGAGGGCAGGCTGAGGTGGTATGGACATGTCATGAGGAGAGAACAGGAGTATGTAGGAAAAAGGGTGATGGAAATGGAGTTACCGGGAAAGAGGAAAAGAGGGAGGCCGAAGAGAAAATTTCTAGATGTAGTGAAGGAAGATATGGCGGAAGTTGGTGCGAGGGATAAGGACATTGAAAACGGGACGCTGTGGCAGCCCCTGATCAAAGGAAAAGGCCGAAAGAAGAAGAAGAAAGATAGAAGCAAGCGCTTAAATAGTGGATGTCACAATAAATAATTGAGCTCGTGGCCGTGGCGATTAACATTGAAGGATTTGACTATCAGTAATGTGGCTACATTTTGCAATCCTCGCAAACAACGCTTTTTTAATTAGTTCACATAGCGCTACAAAAACTGTAAAGCAAACACAATGGGACTTCAACCAAAATAGAGCAAATTTAATCAAAAATAAATGGTCCGGGCTTGAATAAAAAGATACTGACATTATCAGAAGCAACAACTATTTACAAAATTACAACGTCAAGAAAGGGCGGATTGCGAAACAACCGGTCATTCATCATTTTTTTTTTGAAAGTATCTCTTAATCTACCTCTTTAAAGTATCTTCCTATCTTGTACTAGCACTTTTTATTTATCTTATGCATGTTTTTACGTCTGATGCTGCGCTGCTTCTTTTTTTTAAATTTTTTTTTGTATTTCTAAGTTTTGTTTGAACTATGTATTAATAATGATTGAGAAAAAAAATGAAATAAAATATTGAAAAAGAAATTCTAAAAAATAAAACTATTATTATTTTCTTCAACCATATTGTGGCGATACTCAGCAGCACAATTAAATTCATAAAACTTTTATTTTTCAAACGTTTTCGGCTTCTTAAGCCCTTTTCAAGAAAAACTTAAACTTAAATGAAATTAACAATAATGCGTCAACACAAAGAAAATTAATTATTTATGCATGAATGATTTACATTGTGACGAATAAGTTAAAGCAAATAGAATTATAAAGCCAATTTTTTTTTTTTAGTTTCATTAAATTATTTAAAAATGAAAGTAAATTTAAAATTTATAAGAAAAGAAATAAAGAATTTAAAATAAAAATTAAAAAACATTTAATAAAAATGAAGAACCATTTGCATAATAATTATATTATTATTTTATTAAATTTTATTAATCTCATAAATTTGCAGGCCATTTAATTTGCAGGCCATTATATTATTATTTTATTAATCTCATAAATTTGCAGGCCATTTAAATAAACAGTCGAAAACCATTTAAAGACAGCTATTTAGCGTTAATTTATAAGTTACATTTTTATCTTTACCCTTAAGCACCACGTTACATTGTCTTGTTTACGTGGCCTGTTGTTGAAAAAGTGGGAAAATATCTCATACGCAACTTCTTTTATACAGTGCCGGCAAAAAAAATCTTTACATTTGTACGTCAAAAAAAACTTTACAAGAAAAATCCTCATAAGTTTTTTACTTATTGGTCCCGCCAAAAACATTGTTTCCGTCAAACGCTTACAGTTACGTCATATGCTAGTCTTTGGCTATACTTTATCGCATAGCCATTGCTCTGCGTGCTTCGTGTTGCTTTACAGCTGGTTAAATAATAGGTCAATAAAATTGGATAACATTTTTCATTTTTTAAAGTTTTGAGATGTTGTAAAAATTGTTACGAAAATTAAAATGGATCAAAAGAAGATGCAAATCGAAGAAAAAGCTTGGGCCTTGACTTTATTAGAGAAGGAAGAGTCTGTGATTGCTGTAGCCGAAGATGTTGGGGTCGCAAAAAAGGCAATTATCAACTAAAACGATGGGCAAAATTATTGCCACCAGGGATGGTACCAAAAAGAAAGTCCGGTATGGCGCACCTAAAAAGACCTCTGCAAGAAAAAATAAGCTTTTTGAAGTTTTTGAACGAATAATGTTTTCATTTGTGCATAGAAAAATGGGGTCTCGTTCCTTTCTCTCATTACAAATGCAGCGCCTTGCACAAACCAGAAATAACGTTGCATCGGAGTGTCACATGCATTGGGCATTACAAGGAGCACGAGGTCATACAGTTTTGAATGAAAAAACAAACGATTGTACATCGCCAACAACATTTAATCCAGGCAATACAATCAAGGCAATATAGGCAGTAAAAAAATGAAGCACGGAGGCCAGTCCTATTTATATGTTTTACTTGAAGTGGATCGTACGTATAGATGTTAAATGGGTCTCGCTCCTTCACCGAATTGCGAGTGTGGCGCCTCTGAGCAAACCGCAGACCATGTTCTAACAGCGTGCCCTATACATCGGGCACCACATGGAGTACGAGATCTGACGGTTTTGGATGACAAAACTCGATACTGGCTTAATAACACCACTGCCAGCATCTGATTCAGGCAGTGCAGCAGTCTGGGGTAGTAAAAGGATAAACCTTCGGCCCCATTCCTGTTTGTGTCTAACCAAAAGTGGATACCCATTAAACGACGACGACTTGAAGAGGATACTTTTGCATGCTACAACAATTTCGGAATAGAATCGACCTGTTTTACGTAATGATGAAAAAGGGCCTTTACAGCTTAACGTCTCTTTCTCGAAGTTATCTTGGAGAGACCTGTGGTGATCAATATTTTTTGAAGTTAATTAATCTAATCTTCCACAGTGTAAAACAAAAAAACGCACGTTTTGATTAATTATATTGGAGCCAAAATGTGTTATTTTATCCCGTATTTCATGCAATATTTTTTATATCGCAAAATAAAAAAATATATCTATCTACCTTTGTTACCGAGATTTGCTTATTTTCTAGTTTTGATTTTAGGTTTTCACTTGGTAAATACTTTTTTGCTTTTTGCTGCTTGTTTTTCAAACGATTATTTTATTATGATTTTTTTGTCATTTTAAATGACACAATAAAAGTAACTGCTTGACTACGACACATTATGGTTATTTCCCAGTCACGTTGTCCTACATTTAATTTCAATTATATGTTATGCAAATATTTGCAAATGTTTAGTGACAAAATAAATAAATGTGAACCTCGAATCTTCACAAACGTTAAAATATTGCTGTTCAAGAAATTTTTTATTGGGCAGTCTAGTTTTATAAACTGTAATTTAAAGTTGCTGATAAATACTTTCTAGTTGGAAAAGTGGCACAAAATGTTTTTTATCATTTATCATTTTATCATAACAAAAGATTTATTCCTTTTTATCATCTTTGCGTATAATCTACTTTCTACAATCTCCAGATTTAAAAAAATGTAAGCCAAAAATTTGCAACAATTAACCTTTTTTATTCTGTCCACTTCCTATTTATCTAGGAGTAAAGTTGAACAGATTACTCACGTTCCGTCAACACCGCCTGGCAAAGCGTAAAAAACTTTTTAACCTGTCCAGCTGCTGAGGCGACTTGCGGTTTAAAACGAGCTCTGGTACCAAAATACCACATACAACTGTCTTACTTGTGGTCTATTCGACAGCTGATTACTGAATCCCATTTATTGTTCTAGTAGTCGTACTTGCTTTTTAAACGTGCTGTAAAAAACCTCAGGTAAAAGAAAGCGTTTAAAACTTAGTAAAGACTGTAAAATATTATGACATTAAAAAATAAGATGTACAAATGACTTTTTTAAGTTTATTGGTTGCTGCTTCAATGAAACATAAGTTTTTTTTATTTAAAAGATTTTGTTTTTCATGTTTCCACGGCACACGGGTAGCTGAGCACAACACTAGATCTTTACTATTTTTCATTCATCGGGTATCAAAAGCCTGCCGGAAATGACTAAAATCTAAACGTTTTGTTTGTGCCAGCGGCGTAAAAACTTCTGAACAATCTTTCCAAATTAAACGTCAGTGCTGCCCAATAGATGAATTATAGACCAAACGTGGAGCACTGCAAGAGTACATCCCGGCTCCGTGCTTTTATTATTAACGCCCGGCCGGTACCCGGCTCGTCCGAAACAACGTACTCAAAAACAACTAAAGTTATGCTTAAACGTTCATGGACAAATGGAATCTCGTTCCTTCTTCCCATTGCTAATGCGGTAGCATTGCACAATTACAGTACGTTGTAATGGAATGTCTCATGCATTGGGTATTACAGTACATGGAGGACGAGGTCGGAGAGAGTTGGATGGAAAAAAAGTTGCTGGCTTGGTACATTGCTTACAGCATTTGTTCTGGGCAATACATAGCAATTTGAAATTGTAAAAAGGTAAAGCCAAGGGAGTCAATCCTACATATGTGTTTTATTTGGAGTGGATATATATAACAATTTGGAGATACAGTGCTGTTTTCCTGTTTATCCATATGTTAAAAAAAGGCCTTTATCGCTTACCATTTCAACAAAAATTTGAATATCTCTTAAAAGAACATTTTTGTCCGTTATAATACTTGAATATTTATACCGCAAAATTAAGCTGAAAAGTCTAACTCAAGAAAACTCGGTCATCTCTGCTCTAAATATAACATCTATTAGAGTCAAAAATCACCAAAGAAGAGTATGCACAAACTACAAAATTATTGACAAACAATAGTTTATTTAGGGGGTTTATTGTACCATGCCCTCCTTAGAGAAAATCAAAGATAGCTTTAAAGTGAAGACCTTTGCTATCAATATGATTTTGTGACAAAAAATTGACAAAACTGAGACAGATTCAAAGTGAAAATCATTTAAAATCACTTGAAAATTTTTTTCCGCCAAGTGTATTTGATTTTAGTTTTATAGCCCTTTTAAAAATCCTCTGTATACCACTGGTGACAAACAAGCGGTTTAAACAACATATTTGCAGCACTGCTTTAAAATTTGTGTGTTAGGCTTTAAATAGAGCTTAAAAATATCTTTCCATGACATAATATCATTATAATTTTTTTCCAAAAATTTTGTTTTCCCCAAGTATCCTTTCATATTGAAATAATTTAATAGTAGGCAAAAATATTTAGTTAAAAATGATTGTGAAATAAATAAAAACAGAGAAAGAAACACAAGTAAAAGAAAACTGAACAGTAAAAAGATTAAAGGTTTTTTGATTGTGCACTATAAGCAAGTGGATATTTCAAGTGTGTAATAATTTGTGTAAACTGATAAATACGTATCAATATATCGTCTACTCAAAATGCTTTTAATCTTCTTGCAAGACATGAATTCCAATTTTTTATGTCATTTAAAGAAATTAAAACACTAATTGTACACCAAGTAATTGAAACTGATCTAAGATATTTCCAATTTGGAAAAGAGTTTTTAAAACTCGTTGTAAATAATAGCAATCAAAAGCCAACGTTTTATCATTCAATTGGCAAAGTTTTATTTAATAACAAAAAAGTTGTTATTGCTGCAATAATCACTGAGTTATTGCACTGTTTTTGAATTGTTTTTAAATTAAATTAGTAGTACCAGTGTGCACATAAACTTGAGAAAATTGTTGTATACATTTTAGTTTAAATGTGTATAATTGTAGTTTTGTGATTTATTGTTAATTTATGTTATTTTTTAAATGCTTTGATGAGGGCTTATAAAAGTCAAAACCGTTCAGCTTTTTTATCTTTTAATAAAATTTTGGAAATTAAATCTTTCAAATGCTTTTATTCAGCCTACCAATGGATTTTCAGTAGTTTTATAAATCAGGCAATAAAGCAAGCTTTTCTTGGTTATTTTATTGCTTGTAATTGTTGTGCGGGTTGACATCAATCTTTACGCGAAAATTTTAATTAAGTTTACGGTTGCTACAACAGCGAATCCATTAAAATTGCATTTTACGCTTGTTAAATGAGTGTCTAACGTAAAAATTAAAGTAACTTTGCTAAAATCTAATTTTATATACTTATTTCATGCCATAACAAAAGTTAAATTAATGATTTTTACTCTGGTTAAATTTCTAAACAACAGCCAAGTAGTTTTTGAGTGAATTGTCAAACTTTGGAGAGTTTCTGAAGCCCAGTTGTTGAAGAGTCATTAGCACAAAAAAAGGTTGAGGATTATTGGGTTAAGCACGTGTCAAGCAAATTAAAAGCAAGCATTTAGTGTTTTCTATGGACTGCAAAATTTTATTTCTCTCTTTTGTTTCTTTTATCTCGAACGCTCATTAAGTACTTTTGTAATTTTCTAGTTAATTTGAAGTTACATAATCATTCGCTAGGGCGTCTATGCTTGCCTGTTGTAAATTGTGACTTTAATTCAATTAAACAATTTTTCGGAAAAATTCACCTTATTTCAAAAAACTCGCTAATAAACCGGAGTTATGCGATGTGGTCTTGTAAAAGCGTGCATTATGTTTTTATTTTATTCTGCAGTCATTTCAGTCAATATTTCCAGGCCGATTTGCGTTGTTGTATTGCAGTTCAATCATTTGTGTTTTTGTGGTTGAGTGACCGCAGATGCTCTATAGAAAAATAGACTTGTTATACTTTTGTGGCGGATTTGTTATTACAATTAATATTAGCCATTGGGTTGCTAATTTATTCTTATAGATTGCTAGTAACAAGTTGTTGTGAGCAATTTATTGTAGTTGTGGCGCTTAAATTGTTTTGAAGTTTGGTGAAGCTTGGGAGCCGAGTTTTCGTCAATTTACCAAGTTATGTAAATTATGTATAAATATTTCTTATATTTAGAAACAGTATTTTTTGTATATCTGTGGAGAGAAGATTTCTTAGAGATCAATTCAAATTTTGCTGAAACTAACCGTATTAAAGACTTCAGTGTCGCAAAAAACTATTTCTTGAGACGAAAGAAATAAAAAACACCCACAACTTTATTTCAATTCAGGTATTCAGGTTCTCTAGTTCAACTGGTCCTTTTCCATTCCCGAGCAAAGTTTGTGACAAACTTTTTTCATTATAGCTAAATTTACACTAAGAGTTTATACACACAGTATTAACATTAAAAATTCAAACATTTACACTGTATCAGTCAAACACAAGCCAGAAGTTTTACTCTAGTTTTTTGTTAGCTCATTATACACATAAAGTTCAAAAAAATTTTGAAAAAAGCGTAGATAATTAGTAAAAATAACTTTAACAGTTAAGTAAAGTACAAAAAATGAATTTTCATCATTTTCATAGATTTTCAAGAAAGATCACATTTAAAATTGCTTTAAAAGCGGCGTTTTTTTGTTTTTTTTCTTTGTCGATTTTTATGTTTGCTCAAAAGAATTTTATGATATTTGTCACTGGACTGTTTTTGGGAGTTATACTTGGTTCAGACATAACAAAAAAAAAAATTGGCTATATTCTGCATCTCAGTACGTCATCGTCGCTATCGTTTAGTAGGGCATCCTCTCCGAGTTTGTCGCAAACAGGAATCTGGGCGCAAGGGTGTATCATTTTACTACTTTATGCGGCTGTACTGCCCAAATCAGCTGCTGAGAGTGATGGTGTTAGACTTGCATTTGTCAAGCAAAACCATCAGACCTCATGCTCCATCTGGTGCGCCATGTATTAGTTACGCTGTTCGGACGTGTTGTGCGGTTTGTTCAGGAGTGCCGCACTAGCAATTTGTTGAAGGAGCGAGACGCCATTTGTGCATGGACGAATAGATTCGCCTTACACCAGTTCGCACCTCAGTACCATCATAACACACTGGTATCTCAAACTTTTTTAAACTTCTGGCTTGAATTTAATTCGTAAATATTTTGACTGTTAATTGTATTTGTTGTTCGCATATTTATTGTACCATTTACTCGGTAATATGTCTTATAAAATTTATAATCAAGACATTAGCATGTGAAATACATCAAATTTGGGTGTAAAAAGTTGCTCTTCCAATTTTTTAGCCTTTCTCCCCGGCAATAAAATTCGCGCTGTACTGAATATTTATAATTGCATTTTTCCACATAGGTTGAAATCTTTATAAGTTCTATAATTCATTAAAAATTTTTAATAAAAATTTTTCAAATTTTTACAAAGCAGAATACGCAAAGAAAAGCTGAACTATTTTGATTTTAGACTATTTGAAATTGAAAACTCTAATGCGAGATACAGACTTACAGTTGGAAACTACAATGGAACTGCAGGTAAATAATGAAGTAAATTAATACAATGCAAATATGTTAAAGACAATAGTAAAAATATGTAATTCTTGAATAGTACTTTACAAAAACTTTTCACTTTCATCACGTTTTTAACAAAAAGTTAAAAATTCTGATCAACCAAAACATTCTCTTCAATCAAAATCAAGTAAAAGTTTTGAAATACCAGCTGAAAAGAGAAATACAAATTTTAAGATATCAAAACATATTTGCATAAATTGAAATCCTGACTGGATGAACAGTTTAGATATTCACTTTTCTTATGACGTTACTAAAAAATCCACTTTTGATGACGTCATAAAAAATATCGAAACAATATCATAATCAGTTGTTATTAAAGCCATGGCATTCTACACTACAAAGCTGGACACTGTGCAAAATGCGGGGTTATCTTAATGAAAATCAAATTTTATTTGGCTTTTTGACATAAACTAATTTGACGATCTAAAATAATGCGTTCGTTTCTGTTTACGGTTTTAGTGTGAGAGCTTTTTTTTCGAACTTGTAAAATACAAGCAGTTATGTTTTATGACGTAATAAATGCTTTATTTTTTCGAAAAACTTATAACTAAGTAAATACGGTAGTAAAAGAAAATTTGGCGCAACCTGCAAGCGGCCTGCAAGATATTTCAATACAGCCCGCGTGTGACTGGGAACAAGCATATTAATATCTTCAATCAAAATGGTGCTTTTTCGCTATATTAACAACCAGAGTATAATAATAGAAATGTTGGTCCACCAGGAAAAAATATTAATATCGAGTGAACATCAAAAAAACTAGTGAATAGAAAAAATAATGCTTCTTTATCTTGTTCGTTACGCAATAGTTTTTTGGCCTACACTCGACTTTGAAGGATAAACTAGTTTAATGCTAATGAAGATAACAAAAAAAATCTTGACATGATGAACCAAAAGAAGAAGCGAGGTCTGTCGAGTAACTACTTTTTTATTGAATCAATAAAAAGTTATTAAATATTCTATTGGTTTTGTTACCAGGTAAGTTATTCATAATTTTTCTATGCTCTTCTGGTAAACAGCTTGGTGTTTACCAGAAGAGCATAGAAAAATTATCAATAAAAAGTTATTGCGGCCCGCATATAATTTTAAAATTTGGGATGCGGCCCGCAAGAGCACAGTTAGGTTCACCAACCTTAAATTACACAGGTACTCTTATTGGTTAAAATGAGTTTTATTCATACATCCAGGTGTTAAACCTTGTTAATAGATTGGTTACAGGCGGTGATGGCTTTAATAGGGTGCAAACGGAGCAGCCGTCGAGCCCCTCTAAAATACATTAAAAAGTGGCCCCTACACAAGATATTACTTTATTTCTTCATAGTAGCACCAGGACGTCGGTAGCATGTCTAAACTAAAGATTATTTCTTAGAGATAATTTTGTTTTGAAACACTGGAAAGTGTCCTCTCCTATATTGATGTCTTTTTTTTAGAGACTACACTGTTTTATAACCTATAACCGTGTCTCTCTAAAATAAAGACCTTTTTTTAGACATAACGTTGTTTTAATACACTAAAAAGTTTCCCTACAAATAAAACGATGATTTTTTAAAGAAATCACAATGTTTTGCAACACTAAACAGTGCTTTCTAGAATGAAGATATATATTTTTTTAGAGTTTGTTTTGATACACTAAAAAGTGGCTCCTTCTATAACAATAGCTTTTTTTAGAGATTGCTTTGCCTTAGAACACTAAATAGTGCCCCCTTACTTTTCTTGCACCGGCCCCCCATTTTTGTAAGGCAATCGCTGGTTACAGGCTTAAGTAAATTAACGAGAAAAGATATAAAATAAAATTAACATGGCTTAACTTATAGATTGCAGAAGGTCAAACATTGCTTTAACTGTTTATAAATAAATTATTGTTTACCAGTGTAAGGTAACAATTTAAATATACGGAATGCAGAATATTAAAACAATGCTATTTAAGCTGGACTAGTCGTTTTTATTATGATCAAAACTAAAAATGTAGCTTGATGAAGTATGCGAGGAAAAGTTGTGATCGCAGCAGGTCAATCAAGATGTTAGAAATTATTTGTTGTAACAAGTATTAAAGTAAAATACTTTTAATTAGTTTTGGGTGTACAAATGTAGTTTTTTAGTCACAACACTACCATAATAATCTTAAAATTTTAAATTGTCATGGTAGGCTTCGAGAGAAGAAAAGAAATAAATTTTCTTGTTTTATGGCAAATATAGGCTTTTAGGGAATTGGGGTCAGTACGCTTTTTTGGGATTAGCGGTGATTTACGCAGTTACGCTGATAACGAATTGTTGTCACCCAAATCCAATAGTGGGAAAACTAAGGTCCACAGGCCAAGTCCGGTCCACCAAGCCATTTCATCCGGCCAACCAAGCATTCAATGTGAACCGTGCAACAAATCAAGGTAAAGACTTATTTTTGGTCTTTGAGTAAGCTTGAGGCACATATTCACGTTGTAAATACTGGTAGGGCCCTAATCAGAATCAATTTCTGAAACCGCCCTTGAGCAAAAAAGTTTACCAACGCCCGTCGTTACTACTACTCAGCGTTCAAATTTGCAACTAGCTGTTAGTGCTGTCAAGACCACTAACAATAAGTTCTGTTGGCTGTTTAAGTTTTGAACTTTTTCAGTCGGCGTTAACTAGAAGTTATAGCGTTCAAAAATTACGTTTATGTGTATGTTTTTCTCGTGTGTGTCTTTTACTTGCTTTGTAAAATAAAAATATTGAGTTTAAAAAAATGAAAAAAATAATTCAAAATTACAAAATTACTTGGTTTGTTCAATTTTTTGAACAATATTTTTCTTATAAAAGAACTTGAGGCAAAGCTTTTCTTTTACTGATCTGTGTTAGTTGACTATTTGTGGTTAGCATATCGGAACGCAATTTTCAATTTTCTACTTAGAAAATCATAATCTATAATACATATTTTCAACGGATCAAAAATCCCCAATTTTTTTTCTGCTCATAAAAATTCTGTTACTCAGCTCTTGGAGCAATCAAAGAGCACTCTATGTTAATTGTCATGGCAAAGCTTTTTTTTAGCGACTTTTTAAGTTGATAAACAAACCAATCTGTTTCTTATATAGCGTTTGCAAATGTAGCAAAAAATAAATATGATCAATTTGCAAGTGTACCAAAAAATAAATATGATTGCACTGTAAAGAGCTGAATGAGAATTTTTTTAGCAGAGAAAAAAGTTTAGATTTTTGATAGATTGAAAATATGTAGATTGAAATTTCATGAGTACAAATTTGAAAATTGCTATCGGAACTGCCATTAATATGCCCTGTGGACTTGATGCAGCAAACTAAAAATGTATCAAAAACATCATGTCTGATATTAAAAATATTATCAATATATGAAATTACATGAATTGGTGAAGTTCAAATGTTCCTACATACAATAGATTTCAATGTGCTGCTTTTTTGTAAATAATGTTCAATTAAAATAACAGCAAATTTTGTTGAGCATTTTAACTAAAAAAATATTTAAACTCGTATCTGAATTTTATAATTTTAAAATAAAGGTTTCCCATACATACGCTTTTTTTAACAATTATTCACCAATCTTTGTATATGGGATATGAATGCATAAATCCCCAATTGCATTTAAAACGCAAGATTTAAAACTACTAAAATAATTAATAGTTCACTATGTGGAAAAATCATATCTGTTTTAATGTATCTGTTTAACCTGTTTTTCAATGGAATTTAATTAAATTAAATTCAATTCAATTTTATTTGCAATCAAGGTATTACGTTTCGAAGTTTTTATTGAAAAAGTGATTGCGAAATAGGAAACAGCGGCTAAACAATATACGTTATTACACGCACAACGTCAATTGTCGTACCTTTGAAACGAAGTAGCTACTGTGAGTTAATCTTTTTTTATAAAAAGAAAGAGAGAAAAAAGAAAACAATTAATATAAAATAAAAAAAAAATAAAAAGTGTATACAAAAATGCAAAAGGTAATAAAAATACTGTATCACAATAAAATATACACATCCGAGTCATATAAAGAGAATGTTGCATAATCATGGGTGGGAGAAACAACAAACTCTGTGACCAAAAGGGTCAAGACCCAAAAAGGGTCAGGCAGGCAAAAAAACCTACCAAAAGAAATCCTGCCGTGGGTCAATAGAACCATTTCAAGTGTATATGGCCGGCAAAAAATAATAACAAAAATTAAATTACAAAAACAAAATTTAGATTGACTTCTTGTGTTTATTTGCAAGTCATTGCCTATGATGTTGTGTTGAAATAAATTAAAGAAGCATGGTGGTAACAAATTTTTTGTGTATTTGTATATAAAACTACATGGTTCTAGTTTATTTATTTGATCAATTGTCATTATGAAATTGTCTTGCATTATGTTAGTAACACTTGCTTTATAATGTAATCCAAAAAGTTATTCTAATAAATTTATTCACAATTCGTTGAATTTTTTGAACTGTTGTTTTATAATTTATTACCTTTTTACCAAGTTACAATGCGATATCTTATGTGACTAATTATCAAGGAGTTATAAAGTAGTAATAGTATGTTTTTGTCAAAGTACTTTGAAATTTTCTTAATAGTACCATAAGTGATACACAGTTTTTTTAGTATTAAATTCCATGTGTGGTTTCCACCTTAAATATTCTTGAAAAATTATTCCCAAAAACCTTTTTGGTTCAAGTTTGCATATTTGTAATTTCGGCTATTCATTTTAAGCAGTTCACATATTTAGTGCAAAACAATAATCAGAAACATGTTTCTGGTCCTCCTGAAATGCTTTTTGACCCTCCAAGTGTTTTTTTTTTTGAGAAACCCTGTTTTAAATAATTCGGAAATTATCAGAAAAATTTTAAATTGTTTTTTACGTAAGGTTTTTTCATTTTTGGAAAGAAACCTGAAGTAACAGTCAGATTTTAAGATTGATTGAATTCTTGCAACCTAATCATTTAAATAAACTTAATAGAATAAAATGTTTGTGACTATATATTTAGTGCATTCAGTGATTTTTTAAACGAGTTTGGTACATACAGTCTTATGAGTTTTGAAGAGTCACGAAAAATTATTGGGGTATTTCAAACCGTAAGGTAGTGTAATAGTTATCATACCTGACTTAATATCAAATATAAGGGTCGTTCTATCGATAACATAAAAAATGATGTTGTTATTAGTTTTATTTTATTGCAGGTGATTCTTTATTTTATCACAATGATCAACGATTTTCAACAAAGGATCGCGACTACGATCAGCAGGAAAATATTAATTGTGCAGTTGATTTTACCGGAGCTTGGTGGTACAAATTTTGCCATCGTTCCAACTTGAATGGAATGTATTTCAGAAATGGACAAGTAAACGCTAAAGGAGTAGTTTGGCGTCATTGGAAAAATGCATTTTACTCTTTAAAAACAGTTCAAATGAAGATCAGACCAAACACTATTAATTGAACTTATTTTGTCACAGTTATTTATGAGTTGTTGATTTGTACCGTAGTAAATTTTTAAAATTTTATTTAAAAAAGTACAATATATTACAAATTCCAATACTATTTTTTTGAAATTCAAAAATGTGAAAAAAAATTTACATAATGTTATATTTCAGTTAAAAAGCCATTAATAAAGTGTAAAGGTTATGTTTTAATGAATACTATTGTTCATTGTGGTTTGTTTTCTCTCTCCCATTATCAATCTTACGAAAAAAAAGTGTCCAAAAATTGTAAAAATTGTAGAAATAGATGAATTTAACAAATCTTATAAAACCGTGGTTTACACTACTGGGTTGCCGACCTGTATCGGTTTGTGGATCAATTAGTAACCAGATATTTTATTATTTGTATTTGAGCAACAGGATACAAATGGATGATTGTAATTAGAATTTGATTTTAAATTTCACAAAATTTTACTTGTAAAATCTAAAATTAAATATACAAGTACATGCTAAAGGAGCTTCGTATTAATTAAATATTAAATGCATACACCCACCTGTATAAAGATTTTTTTAGGACCGCGTTACTAACGTAGAATAACCTCAAAAATTTGATAAAAAATTAAATTACAAAAAATAATCGGATGCAAAATAATTATAATTACTGTTAATTTTAAATTGAGCATCTGATTAAAAAATTATTTTTCTGGCTACACCAAAAACTTTGCTGGCGTGAGTTGGACATGCTTACTGTACACCAGATTGAATCATCAAATTGTCATTTTTGGGATAAAATTATCAATTTTTGGGTACACCACAAAACTAATGCATTCTACTTAGTTATATTTGTTATGTTTAAGCTCCTCAGTAAAATCGTGCAAAACCATATTATTTGGGAAAAATTGTTTTGTCACCCCAAGAAACATACAACTCACCAAAGAAAAACAAAGCAAAGACTCATATGGACACGGTCACAAACCGTGGTCTCAGTTTACAAACTTGTCAAAAATTTACGAAGAAGATGTTTTATGAAATCAGGACATGAACTAAATCCTAGCCAGAACATGTATTAAACGCGTTTTCTTTGAAATCGAGCCCGAACTGATCCCGTAAAAATAAAAATTGTTAAACCTGAACCAGAACTAGATATTTTTTTAAAAGGTTTAACGCCCTGATAATTACTGATATTATAAAGAGTAGCTAAACTTAGCAACAGTCTCAACTTTATCATTATCATCCATATTTATTTCATGAACTCACAAAACAACTTTGGAGACATTATACTTTATATTTTATACTTTATAATGCGTCGGAACAACGTCAGTGCAACTTTCAGGCAATTAACCTAACCGACTTATTGCAAAAGCTAGATGCCAAGATATTACTGTGCGGGTAAAAAGTTTTTAATTCACAGGTTAAGCAAGAAATAAAAGAATAAAAGAAATAAATTCACAGAGTAAGTAAGAAATAAAATAAATTTAGAGCTGCTTTTTTATACGACCTAGCCGGAGAAAGTGTCACAAAAACCTTTCCCAAGGACACAACAGAATGACCAAATAACTTACCTTATCTTTCCTAATATACTTTGGTTTTCATAAGATAAAAATTACAGCTCACTAATAAAACTTTAAAATAGCTAAAAATAAGTCTCTTCAGAATAAGTTGAATAAAGTATTGGTGCTTTTGTAAATAGGCATCTCTACCAGCAAAGTGGCCTGTCGTAGTTTTGTCTATTATAAAGTAAATTTTCAACTCAACTTATTGGCTATTTTTATATATTTTGACCTTTGTAGGTAACAAATATTTAACTCTAGAGCAATTTTACTTTGGCACAGAGCTAAAGTAAATATGGATCATCTCAAAACAAAGTTGAAATGGAAAATTACTGGGGTTCATTTGGGCGATGCAGTTATGATTACGTCACTAATCAATCTGATTTAATATTCTTATTCATTTCTGATCAATAGAAAGGGGTTGGAAGTGTGAATATGTTCATATAGTTGCAAATATTCACAACTCATCGTAGAAGAAGGAAACAAAGACTCAGAATTTCTTTTTTGCACTGGTTTTAAAATAAAACTTTTGTATATTAGAATACATACCACAAAAACTTGATTTTAGTAAAAACTAAACTTTGGGTCTATTTCTCGCGGTTTCAATAGAATGACTCAAGAGTAAAGATTCAAATCAAGAATTAAAGAAAGATTTAGGCAGAAGTGATTTTAGCTAAACGGGATAAAATAAACTTCTTATTTCAAAACAATCCGCAATTGAGTTTGAAATCACTACGTGCACCGTTACAAAATTACAAATAGGAAGTTTTATACTTACGGAAACTTTTGTATTACTCAATAACGATCCTGTTGTTTATCGAGTTTGTTAACTGGCAAAGCAAAGCTTAAAAAGGCGTAATAAACGAGGGTTAATATTTTAACCTAAAAAAACTTTTTTGTGATGTTGACAATTTTTGATGTGAAATAAGTTTTTGGAGGCAATGTAGGCTTATTTTTTGTACTTACTGTTAACCTCTTATGTTCTAAATTATTATTATCCTCTTTTAAATCCTACAGTCTTTTTACCATCTTGAATATATTATTTCCTGGCTCATAATTTTTTAGGTCTACAAACTAGAGTAAATAATAATCCATCTTCAAAAAATCCACAAATCTTCTCTCAAAGTCAGGATGAAGAATTTTACATAAGCAATGCATACCCTAAAGCATTTTAAATATAAAAGCAGTTTCATTAAAATTTTCATATGCCAAGGGTTCTTTTTTTCAAATTGTTTTTCCATTATTTCATTTTCTCGCTCTAACCTTTTATCTGCTGAGCACAAGAAACTAAGTCTAACTTTTTTACCTTGGAACTCGAAGTTCAGCATAATCACTGTTTTAAAGATTCATCCCATTTGGAGCAATTATCAACTTGGATTTAGAAACAAGAATGGAGAAGATTAATTGGGTAAAAAAGTATTATTTTTGCTCATAGCATAGTGATATAAAATGAAAAATTAATATTTGTTTAATATCTGTTTTGTAAGTTTTACCAAATTCATAAAATAGGCCTATATAATTGCGTAATCAAGTTCTTTGCAAAGAATCACCAATCAAAGTAGAAAAATCTACATAGAGATCACGTAATATTTCTTATTGAGAAGACTGGATAAGTTGCTTGTTGTGTATAATTACTTCTTATGACCACTCTATCCAAAATTGGTCAAATAAAATGATTTAAAAATGGCAGCGAAGTAACATGTTTTATCGTTATATATTTAATTAAGAATCATTAAAAAACTCAGTAATTTTTTTTGAACTTCAAACACCGCTAGTTGAATTTAAAAAAATTTCCAAAAATCATTTGAAAAAATGTTTTGTTGTAAGTAGATTTTTGTCAAATCTGTTTTAAAGAAATAAACAATTTGTTCGCAAATAAAAAAAACAGCAAGTACCATTCTAAATCTTACACCAACTTTTTTCAAATATTTAGACTAAAACTTTCTAATTTCCATTTTATAAACTTAGAACCTTTTATTTCATATTCTTTACTAGCTTTTTTCAAAACTAAACTTAAAGCAACTTATCATTTTTTCTTAAAATAAGCATAATAAAAACCGTTAAATGATTTTTACTATTTTTTTGCAACGCTTTGTTAACAATTATCAGACTAAATTTTTTTTAACTGGTGTGAAATTTTTAATGGTGGTTACAGTTTTCTTTAAAATTTTTGTATAAAAACTTGTTTAAAAAATTTTGAAATAAATATTTTAACTGAACGTTTATGGTAGTTGCTCTGTTTTCAAGTAAAAATTTTGTTGGCTGGAGGATATTTATTATAAAAAAGATAGGACGAAGGAAAACGGGAACCTAAATTTGAATATTATTGTTCTATATCGGTGTCTTAACTCCAAAGGCAAAACATTAATTTTCTCGAAAACTTCGAAAAACCGCGTATTATGTTATTGCAAATCACAAAAGAAATAATATAATCATATTTGAGAAGTGCCTATATAGAAGCCTGAAAGTAGCGTGGTCGAGTTGTCAGCAGCGCGTTTGTGTGTCGGGAGTGTGGTTGAATGGTAAAAAGCGCCTTGATTAATGGCAAACCTGATCAACACGGTTGCGGTTTAAAACCTACTTGCGCCATTTCATTGTGTCCTTTAAAAAAACATTACGGCAAGTTCCTCTGCTTTGCAGATCTTGGCAAGTGTCTCTGAACTTTAATTATTTCTTTTTAGTCAATTTGGACTTGATATCAAACTAGGAACGTGCAAGACTAAATTAATTTACAGATGTTAGTTTTAAAATAGGTACTTTGAGAAGTGGTACTGTGTTAATAGGGACATTTAGTTATCAATGTAATGCAGAAACAACTTTGCTCATCACCATGACGGCGAGAATTAGAATAATTGCTTTGAAGTATGAAGTGATCACAGTTATTGTATTATTGCAACTCGCGTTTGATTTTGGTTTAATTATAGATGGCGTAAACCATGGATGAATAAAAATATATTACAGCAAATCAAAACTAAAAACAACTTGTTTCAAAAATTTCTTAAAAGCAGAGATATAGAAGATCTTCAAAAATACAAAAGCTTTAGAAATTCTCTGTCAAAAATAATCAGAAGAAATAAAGTACTTTATTACCAAAATAGAATTAAAAAAAGTCAAAAAAACATTAGTGAGATTTGGAAAACAGTAAGAGAAATCATAAATGTTAAACCATATAGTAAAAATGCTATTTCGCACATTACAAACTCAAATGGTGATTGTGTCACGGATCCTAATGAAATTCCTAATGAATTAAACAATTTCTTTTGCAGTATTGGCACTAGTTTAGCTACAAACATTTCTTCTGATAATTCCAACTGCATATATAATACTATTAAACCTCCATTAACATCTTTTTATCTACCGAATATTTCCACTGAATTCATTGTTTCAACTATTTCAAATATGAATGATAGTAAATCGGTACCATGTGACAGCATTCCTATTAAATATATCAAAATGGCCAATATTATCATTGCTCCTGTGCTGTGTAAATTGATTAATTGTTGCATAGATCAAGGATGTTTTCCTAACCATTTAAAAATTGCCCAAATCATACCCATTTATAAATCAGGTAAAAAAGATGAACCTTCCAATTATAGACCAATATCATTACTTAATCCTGTATGTAAAATATTTGAAAAATATCTCTATGAACAATTAAACCAATATTTCCTTAAAAACAACTACATAATGAAAACACAATATGGCTTTAGAGTAGGACACTCTACTACTCTAGCAGTAGCAGATGTGTATGATGACCTAGTATTACATAAAGACAATGGAAATGTATCGTGTAGTATCTTTTTGGACTTAAAAAAAGCATTTGATACTGTGGATCATTGTATTCTACTAAAAAAACTATATTGCTATGGTGTAAGGGGTATTGCATTTGATTTAATCTGTGACTATCTTCATGAAAGGGTACAATTCACTAGAATTAATAATTACAACTCAAACTTGCAATCAGTTTGTTGTGGTGTACCTCAAGGGTCAACATTAGGTCCATTTTTGTTCATAATATACATTAATGATTTAGCTAATATAACATCTTTTAAGACCTGCTTATTTGCTGATGATACCAACTTTACAGTATCAAGTAAAAATATTAATGAGTTGCAAGTAATAGCCCAAAAAGAATTAAGTCTAGTTAATAAATGGATAAAATCTAACAAACTTACAATTAACCTTAGTAAGAGTGAATATATTTTAGTATCCAACAAAAATACTAACACTTCTGACTTTATTTTGACTATTGATGATAATATATTACAAAAAAAAAGAAATGTCAAATATTTAGGAGTTTATTTGGATAATAATCTAACATGGAAGCCCCACATTGAATATTTATGTACAAAATTATCTGCTGCTAGTTATTTACTCATAAAACTGAGACATTATGTTGATTTAAAAACATTAATAGCTGTATATAATAGTATTGTTTATTCATATATACAATACTCCATAATCAATTGGGGTAGAGCTTATTCCACAGCTCTCCAACCATTACATATATTACATAAAAAAATACTAAGAATTATGAATTTTTCTGATTTCACAGCTCCGTCAACACCACTGTTTTTCAAATGCAATACCCTTAAAATACCGGATATTTATACACTTGAAGTAGCTAAGCTAATTCATAATTTTTTGTCAAAAAAAAATCCTGATTCTTTCACAAATTTTTTCCTATTGCAAAATGAAGTTCACCATTATTCTACAAGATCATCTTCATCAAAAAATATATTTTTGCCACGGCTAAATACTACCTTAGGAAAACACTCTTTAAGATACCAAGGAGCACTGATATGGTCAAAAGTACCAGCTTCAATAAAGACATTAGAGTTTAATCTGTTCAAATGTAAATTCAAACATAGCTTAATCAGTAGTTATAATGCTTAAAATAATCTGAAATACTTCGATATTTCTTCTAAGTGCCTATTGTTAAACCTTTGTGATATTGTTTTCATATTTTGATGATTAAATTTAAGTATAAACTGTGAATTTGCTATTAAATTATAATGTAACAACTTGTTTTATTTAACAGTATTTGTAATTAGCAAGCATCTTTACCTCTAAGCCATTTATTATTGTTATTATTATTATTATTATTATTGTTATTTTTTATTTTTAATGTGTTTCTTAACTTATGCCAAATTGTGCATTATTTTTATTTTGAGGTCCAGTAACTAGATGACCAGCTTTGGTCTTTTTACTGAACCATGGCTTCTTGATTTGTTTTGTGTTTTCTTTTCCTGATTTATTGTTTTGTGAAAAAGCCTAAATAAATAAATTGAATTGAATTGAATTAAAGCCAAATTTCATCATATTAATACATCTAAATTTAAATTTGTTTTCGGTTATAATGAATTCTTCACAATATGTTTGTTGAGTAATCAGTTCAATCTAAATGCCCAACAATGGCTAAAATTTCGTTATGAACTCCATTAAAATTTTGACAACAATATTGTCTTTGAAATAAATCTGGCAACCACCAACTTTGCATCATAATTGCAATCTTTTTACTTCAAAGCTTTCATTTAGTAAGAGTGCTGTGAATCATTTTGATGCTTTACTATATCTTACAAAATTTTGGATCAAAAAATTTACTAAAACTTGTTTTTCCAGAAAAGTTTTTGCCTTTTCACTTTGCATGAAATAAAGTCGATCACATGCACATAATTGCAGGTTTATTGCGCATTTTCGATAGGTGGCAATATAAATTTATAAAGTTAATTATTTCTGAAGTAGCTAAATTTATCAACAGTCTGATTTTAATCATTATCATATCATTATTTATTTCCTGAACTCTTACGTTTAGCATCGAAGGCACTATAGCTGGGAAAACGCCTAGCGATTCATTTTGTTTGCGAAGTTTGCAAAGTTTATTTTTTAGTTGCAAATTTGTTTTTTACCAGTTTGTTTTTTAGTTGAGATGCAAAGTTTGTTTTTTAGTTTTATTTTAAAAAAATGATTGAAATTTAGAGCTTATTTTAAAGCATTACGTGCCCTATTGCGTCTTTCAAGGACACAACAATTAAATGATGCTGGTAGTAAATAACTTACTTTATCTTCCCTAATAAAGGTATTATCGTCTCTATTTATTCCCCGAACTTGCAGGTCTAATGTCGGAGGCGTTATACTTGGTAAAACTATTCAGCTATTGCTCCTACCTGCTTTTGGAGATAGCAAGATATTGCTGTCGTTTAAGATTTTCTAATTGTTTTTTTATTTTTGTTTAGGGAAGCGACTACAATTTAGAGCAACTTTTTTTGGCTTTTAAGCAGAGAAAAGCGCCTTATTGTGTTTTTCCAATTACAAAAGAGAATGGTGCTTGTAAATAACTTACCTCATTTTCCATAATATGCTTTAAGCTTTAAAAAAATAAATTAGGGATGACTAATCCGATTTTAAAACAGCCAAAAGCAAGTTTTTTTTTAAAGAAATTAATTAGAATATAATGTTTTAGTAAATATGAAATGCTGCCAACAAAGTTTTCTGTCAAAGTTTTAAAAGTAACTGCTTGACTAAGATACTTTATGATTATTTTCCAGTCACGTTGTCTTACATTTAATCTCAATTATATGTTATGCGAATAGTTGTAAATGTTTAGTGACAAATAAACAAATATAAATCTTGAATCTTCACAAGTGCAAGAATATTGCTGTTCAAGTGCACTCTATTTTTACAAACTGTAATATGGAGTTGTTGATAAAAACTTTCAAGAAGGGAAAGTGATAAAGACTTCAAGTAGGGAAAATAAAGATTTTCAAGTAGGGAAAGTAAAATAAACTGTAATATAGAGTTGCTGATAAAAATTTTCAAGTAGAGAAAAAAAAACCTCTCGCATATTTTCAACGACTGAATAAATGCAGGCAAAAGAACAAGCAAATGTCACTCATGTCAATATTCAAAAACCACAGTAATTTAAATAAAAGTGGATTGCAAACTAGCTGTAAACTTAGTTTCCTACATGCAAAAAAATCTCGACCGCACACTGATGGTGAAAAATTACTAAAACCGGCTTTTAAAATATATCTTTGAACAATGCTCGACTGTGGAAAAGTAGGCACCAACTTTCTTCTTTGCCATTTAGCAATACTGTTCGCCGCTGCATTGACGAAATTGCCAATGATGTTCAGTCACAGTTGCATGATATTCTCCGGAATACAAACTTTTTGTTGGCTCTTGTTTTCCAAACTTCTGCCATTTCCAACCACTTATTTAGTTGAATATATTTTTAGCGCTGCTCTGGACATTTTGACTAAGAAAAAAGGAACACTTGAAATTTGCGAGCGCGAAGATCTTTGAGAAAAGTTGACACGTTTTTCTCCTCGATTTTCTCTCTTAACTTTTCAACATGAAGTTCAAAGCTTTCATTAAATTTGAATAAAATATTTGTTGATAATTATTTTTCCAACTATTTTTTTGATTGATGGTGGATAGGAAATGACAAAGTTTGGGTCTATAAGGGAAAAATATAAAAAAAAGTTGAGAACCACTGATGTGGACAAAACATTAGAACAAATACTTGAACCTGGTCTGAAATAATTTCCATACTTCAACCAAATCAATAAAGCAAGCTTTCCTTAGCTTCTTCATTGTTCGTAATTGTAGTGCGCGTTTACGTTACTCTTTACGTCAAATCTTAATTAAGTTTACGACTGTTGCAAAATCGAATCCGTTACAATCGCATTTCACGCTAGTTAAATGAGTGTCTAAACGTAAAATTTGAAGTGAACCTGCTAAATTGCAATTTTGAATTCTATAAAATGAATTTAAAAAAAAACATTTTGCTCTAACAAAAGTTATATAAATGATCTTTACTTTGATTAAATTTCATAAAGATAGCGTAGGTAGTTTTTCAGTTATAAATCGTAACTTTGGTGGGCTTCTGAAGCCCGGCCGTTGAGGAGTCAATAACTCGAAAAAGGTTGAGGAGGATAGGGTTAATCCAGGACCCACCGCGAGGATGTAGCTGTACTTCGGGTCCCACCCTTGCCCAACCATCCTCCTTTCAATTTAAATAATCAGCAATTAAGCTTTAAACTCTCGTTTTGTTTCAAAACTGGGCCTTTTCAGACGTAATTCGATTCTTGAACGAATAAAATCATCTCTAGAATTTTTTCCACACACCAAAAAAGAAGCTTCAGTAACTAAGCGTGAGATCTGTTGGAAAAAAAGGGCTTGACAATACAATGGGGAAAAAAAAGGGACATGATCCAAAATTTGCAACAAATGTTTAATAGTCAATTGTGGCTTACGTTGCCAAATATTGTTGTCAATATTTGATCGATTTTAAATTTTTTCAAAGCAAAAATTATATAATTACTAAAGTTTAATGGCTATTTCTATTTTCTGTTTCGTTGTTTTTGGAGCGGCGACAAGGCGAAATCAAATGTGTAGGAATAAAGGCTCAAATAAACATTTTTGTATTAAAAACATCAAAAAGTAAAAGAAACCTGTTAACGTCACGCCCCAGCACTCGCTACCTTTTTTTGCGTGAATATCTTTTTTTGCTAACGTCTTTGCATAATAGAATAAGAGATGTATTTATAATATATTGTATTTTTAGAAAAATTCACCCCTGCTTATTTTAAAGATTTATAAAATGATTTGTCCATTTTTAAACAGCTTTCTTTTGGTTTTCTTCCTTGGTTATGGATTGCTATTTTCTTTTTTATTGTTACCAGTTAAACCTGTCTCTAGCTCAATTACCTGCAAAAAAGTAGCAATGCAGAAAATGATATCTGCATTAGAGGACGCACTGGAAAAGGTTAAGACACGTTTAAAAGTCGCTGATTATTCCACAACACCAGCTTCTTTATCTTCAGTAACTAACACAAGTAATATTTCTACTTACATCAGTCAGCATTGTAAACTGTATGAATCTTTTAAAGATTAAGTTTTTTACGAATAAGCAGTGGTTTAAATATCGCAATCATTTAAAGATTAGATAATATTTTTATAAAATATAAAGCTCTTGAATAGAAATTGACGCGAAAGAGTAAAAATTTTTATAGCTGGGTTGATCGATTTAGTTTTTAGTTTGAGTTTTGTTATTTCGTTTGTTTCGCTTTGGCTTATTTTTTAAACTAAATCCCCCAAAAAATGCTTTCTCTAAAGAACAAAAATTTTATTACTTTTTCAATGTTATGCAAAATGTAATCATACTTTGGCTTTAAACCTTAATTTTATTGTTTCTTGTTATATGATTTTGCCTTCTATTAGTCTGAGGTATCTATGTTTACTGTGTATCACCAAACTTTAAAGTTTAAATTTTGAGAAATTATTGTTTTTTTACATGATTAGCTTTAGTTAATCTTTTACTTTTGGGTCAATTATATGTCATATTATAAAAAAATTAATCGTTGTTATAAGTATTTAAATCTAACAAAATTTGATAATCTTATGATGAAATTTAAAAAATTTTTAGGAGCAATCGAAACAGATTCATGTCAATCAGCTAATATCAGTGGAGTTTTTCTCCTGGAATTTAACGAAAGCAGAATTGAAGTTTACTGCGAAGTTGAACCTGATCAACGAAATAAATGACTGGTGACGATTAACTACTTGTTTTGATAAAAATCTAAAATTTTATTTGATTTCATTTAAAATTTTAAGGTGTTTCAAAGACGAATAGATGGAAGTGAGGATTTTTATCGAAACTGGAGCGATTATCAAAACGGATTCGGAGACAAGAGTGGAGAGTTTTGGCTGGGTAAAAACGACATAACTTAGTGCATTGGTAAAATTTTATCTAAAATTTTTTGACTCAATTGAATATGGTAAATTACAACAACAAGCTAGTGACTGGGTTTTCCTATTTCAAGAAAAAAAAACATCTAAAAATAAAAAATTTAAGAGTTTTGTTTAATATTTTGTTTTTATGAGCTTTTAATAAAAAAAAATTATGAAAAAATTTGATTAAAACTCCTTTAATAAGAAAAAATTATTGAAATAATTTTAGGGTTGAAAATTTTGCACACCGTAGCCAAATCTCAACCATATCAACTTCGAATAGATTTAGAAGATTGGGATGGCAATACTGCTTATGCTTTATACAAATATAATTGATTCAACTATTTCAAACTGAATTATAAATATTTAAAGTTTTTTAATCTTTTTTTAAAATTAATTAACTTTTTAAATAAATAGCAATTGTTTGCGCAGCGGTTCTCAACTAGTTGCCTAAGAAGTATATACAGTTGAGCAAGAGAAAACTTGTTTGAAGTTTTATAAAGAAATTTTGAAAAATGCAAACGATTATCAGACAGAAAATTGGAGCACAACTTAAAGTACTTACTCTTTCTTGGTCATAAATATCACGTTAGCATTGTTTATTTTTCGTGCCCCGTGGCTGGAAAAATGGATTCCAAACTTCTCGCTCTATTCCATTTCTCACAATGCTGAAAAAAAGAAATAACTTGTTAATTTTTTTGATTTTTTTTAGTTATTTAGCATAGAATGTAAAACAGTTTCAAGTTAAATATTCAAGAAAATCCAAATTTATATTTCTTAATAAGCACTTTGCCAAAAAGTGAGCACGTTTTAAGCTTTTATTTTTATTTTTTGACAGCTTTGCGCACACGATTCTTAAATCAATGAATTTAAACCATTTCCAGTACCTTCTACACTGAACAACGTGATAACTTTTATAAGCACAGAGAACAATTAAAGAATTGCTGGGAAATATGATCTTAATGTTAAATCCATAAAGCTTTTATTATTTCTAAAAATAATTCAAGAAAATTTATTTTATCACTAAAAGGGTTAAATACGGAAAGTAATTAACTCGAATTTTCCCGTTTGGAGGACTTTTGTAAAATTTCATTGTAATTTATTTGATTTGACGCAGCAAATAACAAATCCGGATTTGGTTTGTTTAAAATTGTATATTTTTTTTTTTTTGCAGTAAATAAAAACGTACATTCAGTTTAAACCAACGTAGCATTATGCTGGTACTTGTAAATCCCCAGCATGGTTATGATTTAAGAGCACTTGAACAAATTTAGTTGCCTGTTTTTTAGAGTCAAATTGATTTTGTAAGGAGAGTTTCATTTCCAACATTTGCTGCTCTAATATTTTTGTTATAGTGTCATCAATATAATGATTTATAAGTCATTTTCAGCAAACGATGTAACAACGTAGCAAAAGTGTTTACATTATTACTATTAGTCAACAACATTTAATTCGAACAAAAAAAAAATTCGAAAAACATATTTCAAAAAAGTTGGACTTGAAGGTAAAGTCTAAAAGTTTAATACAAAAAAGAATGCGCTTTACCAAAACAAAAAAAGATTATTTTTTTCATTTTATCTTTGGTTCTCTTAACTTGCAGGAAGATTTCGAGGCATATTTTCAAGTTATTAGACCATAAAGTTATTGGGCTGCAAAAGGAATGGTAAAAACTCTATTAATTTAGTTCAACTTTTAAAGCAATTTGAATGTAAAATGAGATTGCCTCTTTCACAGAGGAAACAAATGTATTCCGTAGCCATTGGCATAAATTAGCTCTTTCCATTTTACAAGCCAATGTTTCAGCCCATTAAACAGAACTTGTCCACCAACACCCGTTTTCAGCATTAGCGTTGGAACCTGATGGAAAGTGAATACTTTTTATTTTACTTTTTAATCTTTACCAAAAATTTTGGTCAAAATTAGAGGGTGTGGACGCTGATGGAAATGAAAACCTTATTTTTTATTGTTGTTTTTAGTTTTGTACTTTATCTTCAAATTTGAACAAAATAAGATAATTTGATGAAATTGGTTGGTTTTGCTTTTAGTTTTTGTCATCGAAGTGAGAAAATTTTGTTTTCCTGAAGAAGAATAGCACGAGTTTTGTTTGGATGATAAAGTGGGAAAGCTTTGTTTGATGATAAAAAAGGGGCGCAAGTTTTATTTGCATGATGAAGTGGGAAGTTTTGTTTTCATGATGAAGAAAGGGCGCGAGTTTTGTTCGCATAATGAAGTGGGAAAGTTTTATTTTCATGATGAAGAGGAGGCTCGAGTTTTGTTGGCGTGAAAAAGGGAGCGCGTTGTTATATATTTATAGCCTATACATGTGCAGTTTATTACACACTTTGACAACGTTTGGCTGAATTGTCACAATAATCAATAATCAGCCTGTTGTATTGCTTTGCTTTTCCTGAAGGATAAACTTACAAAAAGTAGATGCCAGTTTATATATCTACAACTGCTATTTGAGTGCTACTGTCTATTGCAAGATTATAAGATCCTGGTGGCTTTATTTTGAGGTTTTTTACACTTTTTTAATGCTGTGCAAGCAAGGCGATTTGTCCGTTTTCTTTCTTTGCATAAACTTTTCGATTTGAAGAAGACTCAATAATGAAAGTTTTGTGAAAAAAATCTCCATCACAATATGGTATGGTTAGGCATGTCCACAAATATTTTTACGAACAACTTTCATGGTTTAATTTTGCGGATATTTTCCGTAATTTATTTTACACCACTTACTAGTAAAAATTTTACTGTATTTTAATTGGCTGCAAAAGTACGGACGCGACGGTAAAAATTTTTATGTATAATTTTATAATCTAATTTTAAATATATTTGTAGTAGACTTTTCAACAACAAACAACTTTTCAATAAACTAAGAGTGCTTTTTCATCAAGCAAATTTGGCTTTTTCTAAATTGTACCCGCTGGCTAACTTACTGTTATTTGCTGTGTGGCTCGTTTCGGGCAAAGTTTGGTGACCCCTTTTCTAAATTAATATTTTACAAATTTTGTTGGATAAATGTTGCCATGTTGCTACAACTGTAGAGAAAGATTTGACAGAATGCTTCTCTCTTGCAAATATCAAAGGAAACTATAACCCCCTTTTCCAATGCTCCCGTGTTTCAAATTACTGCAGGAGAGAAAACGTGCTCTTGGCCCTAATTTTGATATTGACGCCCCTGGGCACATTTTCTACATTGGGTTGCTTTGGTTAACCAATCTCGTTGCACGTGTTTTTTAACAGTGCAGATTATAGATAGAAATGTGAAAGAGAAAGAAAGGGAAAGGACGCTGTTACGTCAACAAAATCGTGCAGTGATTTTTGACGTTCCCGGTACCCGTACCAGCACACGCCTAATGCTAAGTCAGTTTAAGCCGAAATAGGTTAACTAGTGTAGCGAAGAAATTAAAAAGTGTTAAAAAGTAAAACAATGAATACAACATCATAAATAACCCAGAGCAGATGTTTATTTTTCAAAAATTGTTTTATCGGGTAATTATGTCATGCTACTAAAGAAAACGTTTAAATTGTAAATTTAATTGTAAATCCTTTTTCTTTTTTGAACTCTAAAAACCGGGATCGATCAATTTTGACCATTTTTAGAGTATGATTGCTCGTAGGTTTTTCGAGGGTACAGTGAGATTGATTGCCTTTCTTGAATTTTTCTAGTTCTACATAGACTTTAAATTTTTGATAAAATAAATTGTTGAAGCGTTTTGTAGAACATGTAATTCACACCCCTATTTAGAAACTCGGACCGGTCAAAAATGACCGATGTATGGTAATCACATCTACTACATTGTTGTTATATAACAAACTGATTGACAAACTTTGGAAAATTGTGAAATGAAATTGCTGATTTTTAATTTTCACTCCTATAAAACACACCAGCAAGTAATCTATAAATAGGCTAATGCAGAAGTATTGTGTTGAGGGAAGAAAATGATAAACTATAAGTTTTGTTTGCACGGAGCTATTTACTGTTTCAAATATGAATTAGTTATCAGATTTCTTAAACAATAAAATTCAATTATGTTTATATACTGCAACAGACGACTATAAATTAAATTTAAAATATCATTATTATCATTTCTGGTATTAATAATCAACCACTCTTCAGTTTGAAACAAGATTTGTACTAACTGCTAGTCTACAATAGATTTTTTTGTACCATGCAAACATGTTTTCAAATGCTACAACAAAAAATTTATTTAGACAAAAACTGTACGTGATTTTAGGATATTTGAAATTGGCAACTTAAGTTTGAACTACATGCCGATAGTTGGAAACTATAGTGGAAATGCAGGTAAACAGTGAAGTAAATAAACTAAATACTGTAAAAAAATAAAGAAAATAGTAAAGTATATAATACTAATATATTACTTCGTAACAACTATTCCGTATTATCAAGTTTTTAAAGAAAAAATAAATAATTATAAACAAATTGGACGTTTGGAGCATAAAATTTGCAACGCTTAATTCTTGTTCATACTACTATACAGTAAATACATACATTGTCGTTCAACTGTCCAGATTTTGTCGACAACCTATTTACGTCTGGTTCTTGGGGATTTTCCTGAGGTTTATGTTAGCAAGTGTATATAAAAATAAAGGACACAAGCTGAACAAAAGTTACATTTAAATGGCTAAATAGCTGACAAAAACTTCGCATCTTCATCATTATTATCCTTATCAACGCACAATTGCCAACCCAAACTTGTTGCATCCTTACAGAAAATAAATTGCCTACTCATGATTAGATTTTTTCTACACTTTCATATATAAAGCTGATTAAAAGTAAATAAATTTAGAGATCCAAAAATTATCCCAGTAAATGCTTATAAAATCCCCACAGCCAATTACAAAGTATGCAAACTAAACCTAGTCCTGGCATCATATTTACAGCGTTCTGCAGTAAGAAATTTTGAAAGTTATATTTTGTAAACTCACTACCTCTGTTTCACAGTTTCAATTAAACCACACATAACTTTTTCATGCCATAGCAAAACAGATTTTATACTGCTTACGCTAAAATAACTATAATTGTACACACAATCAAAAACTTTAAGATCTTCTAAGTCATTTTATTGATAAACTAACAGTAAAAAACAGTGGAAGTAAATGTTGGCAAAACAAAAATGTTATCACGTGATCAGTAATCTTTTGTTACTGTTTGCCACACAATTTGTGTTGTCACGTGTCGACAAAATGTAGACCGTGTACCGATAAAAATTCAGTATTTTGGAATGAAAATTAAAACCAAGAGTTATGGATTTGGAGTCTTATGTTTTTGAAAGAAGTTAAACTTGTTCGTTTTTTAAGTGTGCTAGAGTCGGAGTCCGGAGTCGGAGTTGTTTTTGCTTTTGGAGGCTCTATTTTCTATAAATTAGGCCTTCACTGTTTTGGAATATTGAATAACGCTGCAGCTAACAAATTGTATATCTTGATGAAAAAATCTGGAGATATTTTAAATTTTGAAAAACTTAACTTTTCAGCGCTTGTCTGAGGCTTTTGAATCAAAATCACATTGTTAAAGATGTAGCTTCCTTGGTGAGCTTTCTTTAACATTTGAATTCACCATTCGCTACCGGTTCCACAACCAGTAATTCAGTAATATACAGAATTTGCAAGACACACACGAGATTACCTCGTGATAACTGTGGGAAAGGAGTGCGTCCACAACATAGAAGAGCTGCTAAATCTTGCAAACATGGTTTTTGTGAGTGAATATATTGGCTACTTATATGACAATTTTTTGTCATTTTTTAAAGCTTTTTGTCAGCTATTTAGCCATTTAAATGTAACTTTTGTTCAGCTTGTGTCCTTTATTTTTATATACACTTGCTAACATAAACCTCAGGAAAATCCCCAAGAACCAGACGTAAATAGGTTGTCGACAAAATCTGGACAGTTGAACGACAATGTATGTATTTACTGTATAGTAGTATGAACAAGAATTAAGCGTTGCAAATTTTATGCTCCAAACGTCCAATTTGTTTATAATTATTTATTTTTTCTTTAAAAACTTGATAAAACGGAATAGTTGTTACGAAGTAATATATTAGTATTGTATACTTTACTATTTTCTTTATTTTTTTACAGTATTTAGTTTATTTACTTCACTGTTTACCTGCATTTCCACTATAGTTTCCAACTATCGGCATGTAGTTCAAACTTAAGTTGCCAATTTCAAATATCCTAAAATCACGTACAGTTTTTGTCTAAATAAATTTTTTGTTGTAGCATTTGAAAACATGTTTGCATGGTACAAAAAAATCTATTGTAGACTAGCAGTTAGTACAAATCTTGTTTCAAACTGAAGAGTGGTTGATTATTAATACCAGAAATGATAATAATGATATTTTAAATTTAATTTATAGTCGTCTGTTGCAGTATATAAACATAATTGAATTTTATTGTTTAAGAAATCTGATAACTAATTCATATTTGAAACAGTAAATAGCTCCGTGCAAACAAAACTTATAGTTTATCATTTTCTTCCCTCAACACAATTCTTCTGCATTAGCCTATTTATAGATTACTTGCTGGTGTGTTTTATAGGAGTGAAAATTAAAAATCAGCAATTTCATTTCACAATTTTCCAAAGTTTGTCAATCAGTTTGTTATATAACAACAATGTAGTAGATGTGATTACCATACATCGGTCATTTTTGACCGGTCCGAGTTTCTAAATAGGGGTGTGAATTACATGTTCTACAAAACGCTTCAACAATTTATTTTATCAAAAATTTAAAGTCTATGTAGAACTAGAAAAATTCAAGAAAGGCAATCAATCTCACTGTACCCTCGAAAAACCTACGAGCAATCATACTCTAAAAATGGTCAAAATTGATCGATCCCGGTTTTTAGAGTTCAAAAAAGAAAAAGGATTTACAATTAAATTTACAATTTAAACGTTTTCTTTAGTAGCATGACATAATTACCCGATAAAACAATTTTTGAAAAATAAACATCTGCTCTGGGTTATTTATGATGTTGTATTCATTGTTTTACTTTTTAACACTTTTTAGTTTTTTCGCTACACTAGTTAACCTATTTCGGCTTAAACTGACTTAGCATTAGGCGTGTGCTGGTACGGGTACCGGGAACGTCAAAAATCACTGCACGATTTTGTTGACGTAACAGCGTCCTTTCCCTTTCTTTCTCTTTCACATTTCTATCTATAATCTGCACTGTTAAAAAACACGTGCAACGAGATTGGTTAACCAAAGCAACCCAATGTAGAAAATGTGCCCAGGGGCGTCAATATCAAAATTAGGGCCAAGAGCACGTTTTCTCTCCTGCAGTAATTTGAAACACGGGAGCATTGGAAAAGGGGGTTATAGTTTCCTTTGATATTTGCAAGAGATGAAAAGTCAATAACCAAATTGGAATTGGAAGCATGGAAAGCCTTTGTTATGGTTGTAAAGAATTTTTTGGGCAACAACAAAGCCAGTAATTATGAAAAACTTATCACCAACATGCTTTATGCTTTCAAAAACCTTGGATGCAACATGAGCATAAAAATGCACTATCTATTCTCACATATCGATCGATTTCCTGAAAATCTTGGCGCTATGAGTGACAAGCAGGGGGAGAGGTTCCATCAGGATATAAAAGAAATGGAAACCAAGTACCAAGGACGTTGAGATGCAGCCATGATGGCTGATTACTGCTGGACTCTGAAAAGAGATATTCCTCTCTGCTGAGCACTCAAGAATATCGAAGAAACGAAAATTTATTTTTTGAAATTGGCCCAACGATGTTATAACTTACATGTCCTTACTTTTTTAATATATGCTCTTCATTCCATTTTTTTAACATTTAATAAATACATCATATCAGATACATATTATGTGACAAATGTTTTACATAAATTAACTACTAATATCCCCAAAATTTATTTATAGATAGAAAGCTATAATCTAAGAATACGATTTTTAAAAATCAATTTAGAAAAAAACCTGACCTGATTGAGAAAAATAAATGTCACTTTTGAATTCAGTGGTGCAAAATACTCCTAATTCAGTTAAAAAATTATAGACAACTTGCAACTTGATTTTTTTTGTAAACCAGTGTTATCGCAGTTTTTGGCAAAAAATTAATAAAATACTTAATAGGTAAGAGTAAAAAAATTCACTAAATATACTGTAATATAAAGTTTTTTTATTTTGCAAACTTGCTTTTTATTTTTGAAAAATTGCTTTTTATTTTTGCAAAACCCTGTAACTTGATGAGAATATCGAAGGTTTATTTAATATGAAACGCGGCCACCAAAGTTGCCTGTCAAAGTTTTAACTGTTATTAAGTAAATGTATTATATTTTCAATCAAATATATTTATTTAATGACTCTTTTTTGAATTGCGTTTTCTGTATCACACTATTTAACACAAGAGCAGTTTTAATTTGAGACAGCTGAACTAAATATAGTTTATATCAAAACAAAGTTGAAATGGAAAATTACTGAGTTTCATTTGGCCGATACTATCATAATTATATGATTACGTCACCAATCAATCTGATTTAAGGTTCTTATTCATCTTTGATCAATAAGAAGGATTTGAAAATGTAAACATATTTATATAACTGCATAGAAAAAGGAATCAAAGACTCCGAATTTATCTTCTGGAACTGATCTTAAAACTAAAACTTTTATTTATTAAGATAATTATTAAAAACTAGGATTTGGTGAAACTATATTTTTATATTTCGTTAAGCACTGCACCAAATCATTGATTTATAACAAGCAATTAATTTTAAATACTTGTATAAAGCTTTATTCCATTTGTATTAATTGCCCAAACTAACATTGTTTTGGTTTTAAGTATATTTACTAACGCATTTAAAAATTAAAATGTTTTGTATTTTAAATAGTTTTTTTTAACTGCACGAAATAACTGGAAATAAAATTTATGAACAGTCGAAATACAAAAATAAACTGTCCAGTAAAATACAAATTCGTGCAAATAATGTACAATGGCAAAAACGTAAATATATATTTTGTGTACTATTTTGAGTAATATTTGAATTATAAAATACGTCGTAATTGCAGAAAAGATTTGAATATTTTCGTTCTCGAAACAAAAACAATGCATTTCGTTAAATTACTGTTTCATATTTCAATATTGATTTCAAATTGCTTATCCAGAACTATTTGAAATTAAAATCCAACATAAAAGTTTTTTCGTGTTTAGTAAAAAAAGAGCAACTCAAACAATCTTTATTTAACTTTTATTTCAGTTTTGTCAAAGTTTTGAGTGGACTCTATAGTATAGGGGAGTGTCAATTTACAACAACTTTGAAAGTTTATATCTTAGAAAATATTAGAAATAAGAACAGGATTTTTTAAAAAGGTCACAACATTATTTCCAAGATAACAAAACCATTTGTTTTTTTAACCTAAGTAATTTCGCAAAATTGAAAATATATTAAAAGCACAAATTCTGACAAACTTTTAGTTTGATGTTTCAATCATTAACATTTAAGGCAATGATTTTGTTTCATCATTCAAATATGTTTTTTTACATCAAATATACCACTCGATTTTTTTTTCTGTTATTTTCAATGGTAGTCTCACCAACATTTTAAGTAATCGTTTTTTTAAAAAAGATTTTTTTAAAAAATCCAAACTCGTCAAATCAAAGGACAATTAATTGTTTTTCATTCAACTGACCAGGTTGTTGTCCACTGTAGTCAAATAAATTTTACAAGTTTACGATAAATGTGAAATGAAATTAGAACATGGTCTGAAATATGCTTTTGCACACTACACGCACTAGTTGATGTGGGAGTTGCACCCCATCTGTGAATTGCCAAGCGGAAAAGCCAACACCAGTTGACTTAACTAACAAGTTAACCGACTAACTGGTTACCATAACGGAATAAATATTTCTATGATGATTTGACTGTCTGGCTGACTAACTGATTGACTGTCTGGTATTGACTTTAATAGGGGTAAAAATTTGTAACAAACGTTCAGTAGTCAATTGGGGCTTACGTTGCCAAATATTGTTGTTAATTTTTGATACATACTTTCAAGGCAAAAAATTGTATGATTTGTAAAGTTGAATGCCTATTTCTATCTTTTGTTTTGTTGTTTTTAGAGCAAAGGTAGGGTAAAATCAAATGCGCAAGAATAACAAGTTCAAATAAACATTTTTTTATTAAAAATATTGGGAAGTCAAAGAAACGAGTTGACGTCAAGCCCCAGCACTCGCTACATTCCTTGTGTGAATATCTTTTTTTGCTAACATCTTTGTGCAATAAAATAACAGGTGTATTTATAATATACTGCATTTTTAGAAAAATTCATTCGTGCCTATTTTAAAAAGTTATAAAATGATTTGTCCACTTTTTAAAAACTTTGCTTTGGTTTTTTTCCTTAATTATGGATTGCTACTTTTTTTTTTATTGTTACCATTTAAACCTGTCTCTAGCTCAATTATCTGAAAAATATTACCAAAGCAGCAAATCATGTCTGCATGAGAGGACACGCTGGAAAAGCTTAAGACACGTTTAAAAGTTAATGATTATTCCACAACACCAGTTTCTTCATTTTCAGTAATTAACACAAGTAATATATCTGCTTTTATCTGCCAGCATTGTAAACTGTATAAATAATTAAAAGATTAGCTTTTTCACGAATAAGTAGTAGTTTAAATACCGCCAGTATTTAAAAATTAGATAATATTTTTATATAATATAAAAATTCTGGAGTAGAAATTGACGCGAAAGTGTAAAAAATTTTATAGCTAGTTGATCGATTTAGTTTTTAGTTTGATCTTTGTTAATTTGTTTGCTTCGGTTTGTCTTATTTTTTAAACTTTGTATCTATTTATTTTGCTTCATTTATTAGATTGTTTTTGGTCGTCTGTTTCTCATCTTTGATCTTACTACCTCGGTCAACCCCAAAAGCAGTTGTAAAATTCAGACGGCGTTGCTCTTATAGGATCATAAAAAATGCAAACCCCTCCACCACGCTATGCTGGCAATCTATTGAACAGATTGGCCTTTTGTTTTCGGAAAATTTAAATGCCGAAATAGTTTTTGACCAGTGAAAACAAGAAACTATTATTTGTGAAATTCGACCGAGGTATTTTTTGTGTCCTTGCCAATATTTTTTATAAACCAAAACAGCCCTCGAATTTAAACCACTGGTTTATTATTAAATTGCAAAGAGAAGCTCTTTTACTTGATTTCTTAACTAAAACTTTTAAAATTTTCTGGAGTATTCAATTCTAACAAAATTTATTGGTTTTGTGTTAAAAGTTCTAAACATTTTTTAGGACCACTCAAAATAGACTTATCTCAATTAACTAATATCAGCGGAGTTTTTCTCGTGGAAGTTAACAAAAGCAAAATTGAAGTTTACTGCAAAGTTGAACCTGATTAACAAAATAAATGGCTGGTGACGATTAACTACTTGTTTTGATAAAACTCAAAAATTTTAGTTGATCTTATTTTTTATTTTAAAATATTTCAAAGACGAATGGACGGAAGTAAGAAGTTTTATAGAAACTGGAGCGATTATCAAAACGGATTTGGAAACAAGAGTAGAGAGTTTTGGCTGGGTAAGAAGAACATTGCACGTACTTATTGCATTGTTAAACACATTATAAAAGTTTTGTCTAAAATTGTTTTAGTTCAATTGAAAATTGTAGGTTTAAGTTACAAAAAAACACTAGTGACTGGGTCTTCCTATTTAAAAAAATAAGAAAACTAAAAATAAAAACGTTAATATTTTGTTTTTATGAGCTTTTAAAGATTTTTTTAAATTTAACAAAGCTAAAAAAATATTTGTAACTTTAATAAACAACTTTGCTTCAGAACCCGTTTAATAAGAAAAAATTAATGAAATCATTTTAGGGTTGGAAATTTTGCACACCATAACCCAGTCTCAACCATATCAACTGCGAATAGAATTAGAAGATTGGAATGGCAACACCAAACCCAGCCATCGGTGGCACATTTGTGTGTCTCTTGATGCCGGTCCCAAGCCCGGATAAATGGGGAGGGTTGCGGCAGGAAGGGCATCCGGCCTAAAACTTTTTGCCAGATTTATACAAATGCGTAATCATTGTAAATCCATACCGGATCGGTCGCGGCCCGGGTTACCAACGACCGCCTCAGGTGTCGCACAGCAGGGCACCTGCGGAAATTATGCTACTGCTAAACAAAGTGAAAATAAGAGCAGAAAGAGAGGAGGAAGGCGAGTAAAGAAGCAGCGAGAAGCATGGAAAGGAAGATGCTCACTCATAAGGGTGGGTACTTTAAATATTGGGACGATGACTGGAAGGGGAAGAGAGCTGGCAGATATGATGGAGCAAAGAAATGTAGACATATTGTGCCTACAAGAAACTAAATGGAAAGGTAGTAAAGTAAGGAACATTGGAGGTGGATGTAAAATATTTTACAACGGAGCTGATGGAAGAAAAAATGGGATAGGGATAGTGGTGAGGGAGAAGCTGGCTGAAAGTGTCCTGGAGGTGAAGAGGGTGTCCGACAGACTGATGGTCATGAAGCTGGAGATAAATGGGTCCACCTAAATATAGTAAATGCATATGCTCCACAGGTTAACTACAGAATGGAAGAGAAAAATGATTTTTGGGAAGACCTGGATGGATTGATAGAAAGTATATCAAAAGAAGAGAGAATAGTTCTTGGTGCAGACCTTAATGGACATGTGGGCGAAGGAAACATAGGGGATGAGGAAATAATGGGGAGGTACAGTGCTGGAACAAAAAATAAGGAAGGATCAATGGTTGTGGATTTTGGGAAAAGGATGGATTTGGCGATTGTCAATATTTATTTCAAGAAAAAAGATGAACACAGGGTGACGTATAAGAGTGGAGGAAAAAGTACCCAAATAGATTATGTGATGTGCAGAGGGAGGAACCTGAAGGAAATGTGCGATTGTAAGGTAATATTGAATGAGTGTGTCGCAAAGCAGCACCGTATGGTGGTATGCAAAATGGCTCTTATGGTGAAAAAGAATAAAGCAGAGAAAGTAAAGCCAAAGATACGATGGTGGAAACTCAAAGAGACAAGCTATCAAGAAGCGTTTAGTCAAGAGGTGACCAGGATTTTGGGAGGCAAGGATGGGTTACCTGATGCGTGGGACAAAACGGCAGAAATGCTAAGAAAAACAGCTGAAACTGTACTAGGAGTGACATTTGGGAAACTAAAAAGGAGACAAGGAGACATGGTGGTGGAATGAGGAAGTTCAAAAAAGCATAAAAGAAAAGAAAGAGGCAAAGAAAGCATGAGACAAAACAAGAAATGAAAATACTAAAAAGGTATACAAAGAAAAGAAGAGTAAGGCAAAGAAGGCAGTTGCAATGGCAAAGGGACGTGTGTATGATGATTTGTATGCTAGATTGGAAACAAAAAAAGGGGAAAAGGAGTTGTGCAGATTGCCTAGGCAGAGAGACAGAGCAGGGAAAAATGTATAGCACGTGAGGGTTATAAAGGATGAAAACGGTAATGTTATGGTAAATTCAGAAGCAGTGTTAAAGAAATGGAAGGAGTACTTTAAGAAACTGATAAATAAGGAAAATAACAGAGAACCTAGGACAGAGGAAGCAGAAGTGGTTAAGGAAGAGGTAAATTGTGTCAGTAGAGAAGAAGTAAAAAACGCACTAAGAAGGATGAAAAAAGGTAAAGCGGTTGGACCAGATGAGTTGCCAGTAGAAGTTTGGAAGTGCATGGGAGAGATGGGGATAAAGTTTTTGACCAGACTGTTCAACAGACTATTAATGGGTGAACGTATGCCAGAAGAATGGAGAAGGAGTGTGCTTATCCCAATCTATAAAAACAAAGGGGATGCACAGTGCTGTGGAAACTACAGAGGAATAAAGCTGATGAGCCACACAATGAAGGTATGGGAAAGAATTATTGAAACCAGGTTAAGGGATAGAGTGGAGATCAGCAAACAGCAATATGGATTTATGCCAGGAAAGGGAACCACCGATGCCATGTTTGCTCTAAGAATGTTAATGGAAAAATACAGGGAAGGTCAAAAAGAGCTACATTGTGTATTCGTGGACCTAGAGAAAGCTTACGACAGGGTTCCACGGGAAAAGCTGTGGTACTGCATGAGAAAATCCGGAATAATGGAAAAGTATGTGCAACTAGTACAGGATATGTATGAGGGAAGCGAAACAGTGGTGAGGTGTGCAGTAGGAAGTACAGAAAGTTTCAAGGTCAAGGTTGTACTGCACCAGGGATCAGCGTTCAGTCCTTTCCTGTTTGCAGTGATAATGGACAGGCTAACGGATGAAGTAAGGAGAGAACCACCATGGACAATGCTGTTTGCTGATAATATTGTGATTTGTGAAGAGACCAGGGAAGAAGTGGAGCGGAGATTAGAATCCTGGAAGTATGCATTGGAAAGAAGAGGGATGAAAGTCAGTAGGTCAAAGACCGAATATCTTTGCATAAATGGAGGAAATGACGACGAAACAGTGAAGATGGAGGATACAAAAGTGCCAAGAGTAAAGGAATTTAAGTATTTGGGATCAACGGTGCAAGAAAGTGGTGGTTGTGAGAGGGAGGTAAAAAAGAGAGTACAGGCAGGATGGAATGGATGGAGAAGAGTATCAGGAGTAATCTGCAACAAGAGGTTACCAGCTAGAGTAAAAGAAAAGTGTACAGTTCAGTGGTAAGACCAGCAATGGTGTATGGACTTGAGATAGTAGCAGTTACAAAGAAACAAGTGGAAGAAATGGAAGTCGCAGAGATGAAAATGCTGAGGTTTACTATGGGAGTGACGAGAAAAGACAAGATTAGAAACAAGCACATCAGGAGTACTGTTAAGGTAGAACGGTTAGGAATGAAGATGAGGGAGGGCAGGCTGAGGTGATATGGACATGTCATGAGGAGATACCAAGAGTATGTAGAAAGAAAGATGATGGAAATGGAGTTACCAGGAGAGAGGAGAAGAGGGAGACCAAAGAGAAGATGTTTAGATGTGGTAAAAGAAGATATGAAGGAAGTTGGTGTGAAGGAGATGGACATTGAAGACAGAAAGATGTGGACAATGATAATACGCTGTGGCCACCTGTGACTAATGGGAAAGGCCGAAAGGAGAAGAAGAAGAAGAAGAATGGCAAGTTATGCTTTATACAAGTATGATTGATCAGACCATTTCAAATTTTATATAAATACGTATTTAAAGCTTTTTAACTTTTGTTTTTAACTTAATTAACTTTTCAAAAACTAATGATTACGCATTTTTCTGTTTTGGCAAAAAAAGTTTTACGCCGGATGCCCTTCCTGCCGCAACCCTCCCCATTTATCCGGGCTCGGGACCGGCATCAAGTGGCACAGAAATGTGCCTCCAATGGTTGGGTTTAGATGTAGTGAAAAAAGATATGGGAGAAGTTGGTGTGAAGAAGTCAGATGTTGAAGACAGAAAGATGTGGAGAATGATGATACGCTGTGGCCACCTCTGACTGAAGGAAAAGGCCGAAAGGAGAAGAAGAAGAACGTTTCAAAAAATAGCAACTGTTTGCGTAGCGGTTCCCAACTAGTTGCCCAAAAAGTATATAAAGCTGACCAAAAAATTCCTTTGAATTTATGAAAAAGTTTTGAAAAATGCAAGCGATTATCAGACGGAAAATTAGAGCACAACTTAGGGTAACTTCCTCTTTCTTTTTATATGTATCACGTTAGCAATGTTTATTTTGTGTGCCCCGTGGCTGGAAAATGGGCTCCAAACTACTCATTTACTTCCATTTCTCACAATACCGAAAAGTAAGATATAGCTCGTAAACTTCTTTGATTATTTTTTTATTATTTTGATTTCTGTTAATTATTTAGCATAAAATATAAAACTTAGCATAAAATATAAATAAAAATTTTAAGTTAGATATTTAAGAAAAACAAAATCTATATATCTTTATAAAGCACTTTGCCAAAGAAGTGAACACGTTTTCAGCTTTTATTTTCATTTTTTGGCAGCGTTGTGCACATGAACCTCTAATTAATGTCTTTAAACCTTTTTAGTACTTTCTGCATAAAGTAATTTTGTACTGTGTTTATGCTTTTCACATTTTTTTAATGTTGCGTCAGCAAGACGATTTGTCCGTTTTCTTTTTTTGCATAAAAGTTTTCGATTTAAAAAAACTCAGTAATGAAAATTTTGTGAAAAAATGTCCATTACAATATGGTATTGTACCGCATGTCTGTGATGTATCGTACTTTTACGAATAATTTTTAGAAGCTAATTTTGTCATGTTTATAAAATTGTAGATACCTCTTAACGCTCTCAAATGTGAGTCAGCTTTCTTCAGCCTAGACCTCTACCAATCTCGTCTTAGACCTTCTCTTTCAATTCTTAACATCCCACTTAACTTCAACCTAAATACAACCTTTCTCGGCGTAACCTTCGACCGCACTCTTTCTTTTAAGCATCATCTTTACAGAAAACATTTTACAGCAGATTCCGTGCCTTCCTTTGTGGTTGATGTCTCTTTTGACCCATCCACTACACCACTATCTTTTTCACCTCTTATTTCCTCCCAAGATCTATTCTTCTACACTAGTTGGAGACACAGTATCCAATCTGGGTTTCTCCAACATTAAATCTCTTTGGTGCTTTCTGAGGAGCTTACTTTCCCTCGCTTTCTCTCTCTCGTTTACGCTGCAACGGGCACAGCACTCTTCTTGGTACACATCTCCACAAGGTTGGTCTCCTATGAGACTCCTACGTCTTTGATATTTAGCCTATTTTAAGTTTTTTTTTCTTATGTTTAAATATTAAACAAATAATTTTTCAAATTAATTAGAAATTTTAATTTCAAAATATTAGAAAATTCAATATTTTTTCATTAAATTTGAAATTATAGATTGAAAATATGAATAGGTTTTTTGATTAAAATTATAAAACAATTCATATATTGTAAAACTTTTTATTGTGGCTTATTTGCCCCATCCAATTAGGGAAGACATAAAAAGTAAAAAAAAATCTTCGTAAATTGAAAAAAGCTGGGACACGCTGATATTAATGAGTAATGACAAAATTTTTACTAAGCAATGTTATTTGTATTTTTAATTCATTTTTGTTTTGTAATTCATGTTTTTGCATTAGAAATTGCAATGAAATATTTTTGTCAACAATACTTGTTCTACGTACAAGTATATAAAACTATAGTTAAAATGAAAAGTCGGAAATCTGTTTGCACTCGCCGTGGGTTTGATCTAATCTTAATGGATTCTATTATAGTTTTAGCTACTCTTGCACCCACCCGGGCGTCGTATTCTAGCTATGTAATTATTATGTAAAGTGCCTTCAGCTGCCGATTATAACATTTGAATTGCTTTTGAATGTTATTTGTTTTGTTTTTTGTAATCTTTGACTTACTGTAAGCTGCGATCACTTATAGATTTAACTTTTATTTTCTAAACCTATTGTGATCAATTGTACATTTCAAAAAGATTTTGAGTTTAAGAATACATTTGTTTTTTGAAAGTTATATAATACATCTATAGTTTGAGTATACAAATATATCGTTATTAGGGCACTGCAGCAAATAAAATATTGCCCCGTCTATAACCGAAAACTACGATATCATGTATAATTACTGTATAACCAAAAATTACAAAACTACAAATTAGAACCATATTAATCCTAATTTACCTAAGGGGAAGTCCTCAGAGAACCTTTTTAAAAAACTATAACTCGTAAAGTTTTTAAAAACGTTATAACTCGTAAAGTTTTGATGAAAAAAACCTAACTAAATGGGTAGTTTTAGTATAGCAGGCTATTTTTTGACTATTCTCATAATTTTTGTACACTTTCATTGACTGCAATTCAATTGCAGTTCAACCTTTACTTACCAACTATGGCTGTATTTGTCAAGATTACTGCGTCACGTAGTAGTTATTTGTTTTTGCAGCAGACCGTGGCTAATCCGATTATGTCGCAAAACAAACCAAATCAACGAAAGTTTGAGGATCTTTAACTTTATGCAAAATAAAAAGACTATAATAGCAAATATATTAAAAATAAATACATTTCACTAAACTAGAATAAATTTTCTCCAACATAGCAAAAAATCAACTGAGCAGCTACTGTCTGTCAAGAGTATTGGACATGTAAACTTAGGGTCCGCCGAAGACACCCCCCTTAGGTAGTCAATAGAAAAAAACATCCTAGGTAGATAAGGGTTAATGTTGGAATTGCTTGTATTAATCAGAATACAGCTGGTGCAAGACAAAATCAGCTTCTTGGTGGTGACAGCCTCGTAGATTTATACATTTATGATAGCTTAAACTAACCGAAAAATATTGGAGTGAATAAATAAAAAAAGGTTCTAGGTTTTTACTTCTATCATTGCAAAGTTTTTTAAATTCCGACCAGCATTCAGACATTTTAAAAACTGTTCAAATTCATCTCCATCTAAAAAACTTATTTTCGTAATATTACTTTTAAGAATATTTTAATTTTATTGCAATATACAATACATTGAAACTAATTATTTTTTAAGCTTAATTTTAACAAGACAATTTTTTATGCTGCATAAGCATGGATATTGTAAAATATTTTGTTAAGTGTTTTTTTACCCAAATGAATTAGCTAACGTGGTTATAAACAACTGTAATTGTAACAGATGTTTCCGATGTTTGGATTATGTTTCAGGGTCAAAACAATGTCAGCAATTTTTTTACTAAAATGTTGAGCAGAACAAAATCACTGCAAACCCTTATTGTTACGGACAATTTAATTCAATGTAAAAAACAATTTATTATTATAATGGGGTCGGGTGTGCTTCGATGCCCACTCGATGCCGCCGACTCGATGCCAGCCCAACTCGATGCCAAAATATATAGTTTAACTTTCAAATTGTTGTTTACTAGTGGTGTACTAGTGGTGTCGGTGACAAATTTGCGGCATCGAGTTTTGCCTGGCATCGAGTCGGCGGCATCGAGTTGGGCCATTTTCTTATACATAATGTAAAGCAAGAAAAACCTGCATCACATTAAATGTTTATTGGGAAAAGTTATTTAAATTTTATTTTCTCAAACTGTACTTATTAAGATTGATGATAATATTAGAATGACAAACTTGATAAAATAATTTAATTTTTAACTTTAAAGTTTTATAAACGTCCCTTAAAAGTAAATGAGATTATATGTAAGCTTGTGAATTTATCAATTTTGACTCTATATCCGGAAAAATTATTGTAATTATTAACTATTTGACGATCAATGAGCCAACTAAGTAGCATCAAAATTGTTCTTACGTTTACATGAACTATATGACCTCAAATTTCAAATATAATAAAATTTTTACATTGTTAATCAGTGGCGGATATGAGTTATTTTCAAAACTCTTGTGAAAAACCAAAAATAATTTAAAGTCTATAACTTAAAGATCAAAAATATATACATGACAATCAAGTAATGTCAGTAGAATTTTTTCAATTGAATTCAAAGGAAGCAGAAGTGAAGTTTACTGCAAGGTCCAACCTAATCAAGGATAAAAATGTTTGGTCACAATCAACTTTTGGTTTTGATGGAACTTCAAAATCTAACTTGATTTCCTTTTTAATTTTAAAATATTAAAACAAATGGATGGAAGAGAAAATTTTTAAACTAACTGGAGTGATTATCAACAAGGATTTGGAAATAAGATCAGAGGGTATTAATTGTGAAAAAAAAAAATTACGGCTCACAGCATGGTAATACAGAATAATTTTTTTTAAACTCTGAGTTATAAGCTTTACTAGTTTTATACAATAGGTGTATTTAATTGTGTAAACAGGGCTTTTGTTAGAAAACACAGGGCCAATGTAGAAAAATTCATCATAAAGCTCAAGTGATATTGATTACATAAATAGTTGTGTAAATTGTTTGTAATAGATCATTGCTTCTTGTGACAACTCTGTCCCAAACTGGTTAAATAAAGTGGTTTAAAAAAAGCATCGAAGTTAGATTATTAAATGGTTAAATGAATAACTATCATTAAAAAGCTTTGAAACTTTTTTAAAGCTTGACATATATCGCTAGTTCAATTTAAAAGCGTTTTTAACAATATTTTGAAATTATGTTTTGTTGCCAGTAGATTTTTCTCAAATCTATCGTAAAGAAATAAACAATTTGTTTATAAATAAAAACACAGCAAGCACCGATGTAAAGCTATCTTTTTTCAAAGATTTAGATTAAAAATGGTTAAATTTGTATGTTATAAACCTAGTAAATTTTTTTGGTATCGTTTCCTAGCTGTTTTCAAAATTAAACTTAATACAACTAATCTTTTTTTTTTTTAAATCATAACCCACTTGTCCCGTTCTGTTATGTCCTAGGAAAAAAACCCATTGTGGCAATTTTCTTTGCTTGGCAGTTTTGGCAAGCGGCTTCGAATTTCAGTCATTTCTCTGGAGTCAATTTAGACTGGTTTGATGAAATAGCAGTTTTTCTTTTTCCCAGTCTTAGTTTTTAAGCAGATACTTTAAAAAGTGGTAGGCTACAGTGATTAATAAATATATGTACGTTATTGATGTAATTCAAGAACAACTCTATTTTACAACATGACGGCTGTGATTAGAATAATTGTTTTTAAGTATGAAGTGATCACAGTTATTGTAACCGAAAATTACGATTGCCTTTGGTTTAACGCCAAATTTTATCATGGTAATACAACTTTGGTTTAACAATGTAATTGTTTTTTAGATGTAATAAATTCCTTTCAATATTTATGTTGAACCGTAAACTCAATTTAACCCTAATTTACCCAAGGGGGGGTCCTCAAATCACCCCTCTTATTTAAAAATATTATAATTCGTAAAGTTCGAATGAGAAAAATCTAAAATTTTATGACTTTTCCTAAAATTTATTCCCAAATATTTTGGTATTTTACTTGAGCAAATTCAATGGGTAGTTTTAGTGTAGCAGGCTATTTTGTTGACTTTCCTCATGACTTTCGTATACTTTTGGTGAACAAAAATCATGAGGCAAATCAAAAAAAGTTTTGAACGTCTTGCTGAGTTTGTCAAGATTACTGCGTCACCTAGTAGTTATTCTTTTTTTGCAGCAGACCGTAACCAATCCGATTATGTTGCAAAACAAATCAATCAACGAAAATTTGAGCACCTTCAACTTTATGCAAAATAAAAAGACTATAATAGCAAATATATTAAAAATAAACACATTTGACTAAACTAGAATAAATTTTCTCCAACATAACAAAAAATGAACTGCACAGCTACTGTCTGTTAAGAGTATTGAACATGTCAACTTAGGGTCCTCCGAGGACTCCCCTTAGGTAGTCAATAGAAAAAAAATCCTAGCTAAATAAGGGTTAAATCTCAAACAATGGCTAAAATTACTCATGAACACATTTAAATTTAGAGAACAAACTTGTCTTTTAAACAAACCTGGCAACCAGCACAACTTTGCATCATGCATGTAATTACAATCTTTTTAACCCGGAGCTTTCCTTAATTCAGCTGCAGTTGATTATTTTGATATTTGCGACATCGCACAAAAGTTTAATTAAAAAGTTTACCAAAGCTCGTTACTGTGATTTTTCGGAAAATTTTGTCTTTTACTTTGCATAAAGTGAAGTCAATCACATGCACATAATTGCAAGTTAATTGCGTATTTTCGATAGGTGGCAGTATAAATTCATAAAAATAATTATTTTTGAAGTAGCTAAATATACCAACAGTATGATTTTTGCCATTATCATCTCATTTTTTTTAATTTCCCGAACTCGCACGTCTAACGTCAGAGGCACTATACCTGGGAAACCGTCTAGCGATTCGCTTTCGGAAATGCAAAGTTTGTTTTCTTAGTTTTATTTTAAAAAACGATTGAAATTTAGATCTTTCTATTAGAGAGTACCAAATTCCTTATTGTTTCTTTCCAAGGACATAACAAAATGGCGCGTGTAGATAAGTTATTTTATCTTCTCTAATCAACACATTATTATCTACAGTATATTTATCCCCCGAACTCGCAGGTATACAGTAATATCGGAGTCGTTATACTTGGTAAAACTGTTCAGCAATTGCTCCGACCTGGTTTCGGAGATACCAAAATATTGTTGTCCCTTTCAAATTTTTTAATTGTTTTTATTTTATTTAGGCAAGTGACTACAATTTAGAGCTGCTTTTTTTAGGAATCTAAGCAGAGAAAAACGCCGTATTGTGTTTTTCCAATGATACAAGAGAATGTTGTGTGCAAATAACTTATCACAAGTTTCATAATATGCTTTAAGTTTTTAAATAATAAAAGCAGGGCTCACTAATCTGATTTTAAATCAGCCAAAAATAAAATTTTTTAAAATAGCTCTATTAGAAAGTCGATGTTTTTGTAAACATGAAACGTTGCCACCAAAGTTGTCTGTCAAAGTTCTAACCGTTATAAAGTAAATGTTTTATATTTTCAATGAAATATATATTTTAATTATTGACTTATTTTGCATCGCCTCTTTTGTATAACATTATTTAACACAAGAGCAGTTTTGATTTGAGACAACTGAACTAACTATGCTTTATATCAAAACAAAGTTGAAATGGAAAATTACTGGGTTTCATTTGGCCGATACTATTATGATTACGTTACCAATTAATCTGATCTAAGGTTCTTATTCATCTTTAATCAATAGGAAGGGGTTAAAATTGTAAACATATTTATATAGCTGCAAGTATTCTCAACTTACCATAGAAAAAGGATACAAAGACTCTGAATTTATCTTCTGGAACTGGTTTTAAAACTAAAACTTTTATTTATTAAGAATATTACTAAAAACCAGGGTTTGGCGAAAGTATATTTTTATACTTTGTTAAGCACTGTACCAAATCATTGGTTTGTAGTAAGCAATTATTTTTAAATACTTGTACAGTACAATGCTTTATTCCATTTGTATTAATTTCCAAACCAAAAAGTTTCCGGATGAAGTATATTTACAACCGGATTCAAAAATTGAAATGCTTTTATTTTGAATAATTTGTTTTAACTTCTTGAAATATCTGGAAATAAGAGTTTATGGAAATTTAAAATACAAAAACAAACTGTCCAGTAAAATACATGTTTGTGAAAATATTAAAAATGAAAACCTGAACAGCAACAGGACAAAAACTTGAAGTTATATTTTGTGTAATATTTTAAATTATTTTTAAATAATAAAACAATTGTAAAAAAGATTTGTATATTTTCGTTCCAGGGACACAAATAAAACATTTCGTTAAATTACTGTTTTATATTTCAATATTGATTTCAAATTGCTTATTCAAAATTTTTGAAATTAAGATCCAACGTAAAAGTTTTTTCGTGTTTAGTAAAAAAAGAGCAACTCAAACAATCTTTGTTAAAATTTTATCCCAGTTTTACCCCGAGTTTTGAGTGGACGTGAGAGTTTAGGGGAGAATCAATTTACCAAAATTTGAAAGTTTGTATCTCAGAAATTATTAGAAATAAGAACAGGGATTTTTTATGAACGATCACAGCATTATTTTAAAGATAACAAGTATATTTGTTTTTTTGAACTGTTTAATTAAGATATACTAAAGCCACAAATTCTTTCAAATTTTAGTTTGATGTTTCAATCATTAACATGAAAGGCAATAATTACGTTTCATCATTCAATTATGTTTTTATTATATTAAATATAACACACTATTTTTTTGTCTGTTTTTTCAATGGTAGTCTCACTAAATTTTTAAGTAATCGTTTTTGTTTGAAAAAGATTTTTTTGGAAAATCCAAACTCGTAAAATCAATGGACAATTGTCTGTCAGTCAACTGACCAGGTTGTTGTCCATTGTCTTCAAATAAACTGTACAGGTTGACAATAAATGTGAAATGAAATTAGGACATGGTCTGAAATATGCTTTTGTACAGTACACGCGCTGGTTGGGGTAGGAGTTGCACACTGCCTGTGAATTGCCGAGCGGAAGATGCTAACACCAGTTGACTTAACTAACAAGTTAACTGACTAACTGATTATATGTGTGTTATTAATTTTGATAAGGGTAAAAATTTGTAACAAACGTTAAGTAGTCAATTGGGGCTTAGCTTGCCAAATATGTTGTCAATTTTCGATAGATTTCAAATCTTTTTAAAGCAAAAATCATTTAATTTTAAAGTTTAATGTCTATTTCTATTTTCTGTTTGGTTGTTTCTAGTGCAAAAATAGGGTTAAAATTAAACGAGTAGGAATAACAGGCTCAATAAATATTTTTTATTAAAAATATCAGGAAGTCAAAAAAACAAATTGAGGTCACACCCCAACACTCACTACATTTCTTCGTGTGAATATTTTTTTTTAATAACATCTTTGTGCAATAGAATAAGAAATTTACTTATGATATATTTTTAGAAAAATTCATCCGTGCCTATTTTAAAGAGTTATAAAATGCTTCGTTCACTTTTAAACAGCTTTGCTTTGGTTTTTTTCCTTAGTTATGGATGGTTATTTTCTTTTTTATTGTTACCAGCTAAACCTGTCTCCAGCTCAATTATCTGCAAAAAATTACCAATGCAGCAAATACTATCTGAATTAGAGAACGTGTTGGAAAATCTTAAGACACGTTTAAAAGTCAGTGATTATTTAACAACACCAGTTCTTTTATCTTCTGTAACAAACACAAGTAATATATTTATATTTATCTGTCAGCATTGTAAACTGTATGAATCCTTAAAAGATTAGCTTTTTCACGAATAAGTACTAATTTAAATACCGCCAGCATTTAAAAATTAAATAAAGTTTTTTAAAAAGTACAAAACCTCTGGAATAGAAATTGACACGAAAGAGTAAAAGGTTTTATAGTTAGTTGATTTATTCACTTTTTAGTTTGATCTTTGTTATTTTTTTGCTTTGGTTTTGCGTATTTTTTAAACTTATTTCTCAAATAAATGGTTTCTCTAAAGAATAAAATTTTATTACTTTTTTGGACTATGAAAGATGTAGCCATACCTTGGCTTTAAACTTTATTTTATTGTTTCTTTTTATATGATTTTGCCTTCTATTAGCCTGAGGTATTTATGTTTGTTGTGTAATATGACATGTTGAAGTTTTGATTTTGAGAAATAACTTTTTTTAAATGATGAAATAATTTTTTTTTAATTTTTAGTTAATATTTTTACTTTTGTGTCATTTGTATTATATGTTATAATTTATAGTTGTTATAGATTTTTTAAAGAGCTTAAGGTAATACAGTGATCAAGGTATATTGATTTTTATTTAAAAACTTCAAAACAAGTCATTTTATTTTTACGTTAAAGGATGCAAATTATTTTTTTGCAAAAATATTGCCGTGAAAAAATTAACCGTAAACAGATAAATTAAAAAACTTAATCGCATGATTTTAAGAAAAAATTTAAATTATGCAGAAATCCTTGAAAAACAAAGTTTTTCAAAAGATATAAATAAAAATATATTATCTCTACGCTTTCCATATTTACACTGATTGTTAAGATATGAACAACATTTTTATCTAATCAATAGACAAAGTAGTGCCTTTATCTGCAACATTAATAAAGTCTTCACACAATCAGCTTCTAATTGGTAACCTTATCAGTAGAGCTATATTTTTCTTGTATTTTGATTTTAGTCTTGGAAAAATCTGTAAGTATAATATAAGTAAAAAACAAACCCAATTGTTTTTGCGCCTTTACCTTTCAAGATTCTATACTTTCATAGTTTTGGTTAATTACTTACATATTTACAAAAGTTTATATATTTTGGTCCACAAAATGTCACTGTTACATCGGGTTTACTTGAATATTCCCACATTTTCTCTTTGAAGTTATTTCAATAAATATGCCAATAAAGCATAAAATCAATGCAGTTGTAAACATTTTTATTTCTGGCTGATGTTTTAAATATTGACTTTGCTGTTCATTGTCAAAAGGTATTACTTTCTAAAATCAGGTAGAACAAAACAGGTTTGGAAAGCCTTGTATTTGGAGGTACCATGGTAATTCTAGAGATTAAAATTTATAACTGCTAATTTAAACATTAGAAAAGGTTTGTAAAAGGAATTATTTACTGGTGCCTTGAAAAACACAGAATCTCAGTTTTAGCCAAATTAATTTTCACCCCAGCATCCAAGCTTGCGTCAAAAAACCAATCAAGCGCATATTGGAGATCGCTTTCATTCGATCTCAACAATGCAAAATCTCTGCAAACAGCAGGCGCCAAACATTACACTTTCGAAATGTGACGCCACTACAGAAGGAACTGTCTCTGTCTATGTTGTCCATAATACAATGAACAGGAAAGGAGAAAAAACACAACCCTTTTATAATCAACACTGACACTATATGCTTATGGTTTCATGCCATTGACACAATTACATACTTCTGACTGTTTGTGCAACAATGGGATAGCAGCTAATAGTTAATTTTTTCGTCATACTCCAGCAGTACTGCCAATAGCTTATCACTTGGAACATGGTCATATGCTTTTTCATGGTCTACAAAGCATTATTTTTTACAATTTCTCAAAAATATGCTAAAGACGAAGATCTGATCAATGGTGGATCTGCCAAAACAAAATTCGCATTGTTGGGATTCCTGAAGTTGGGATTCGACTGTTTTACGACATCTCGTTCAAGGCATTTTGCATTGACCTTTCCCGAAAGACTTAGCAAAAAAATTCCTTGTAATTAATGGACTTTTCCTCGTATCCTTTTTCGTAAATAGGAATTAACACACCGGTCAGTCATTACTTCGGTACTTTACCAGTTTTCCACGTTACTTGGAACACACGAGTTAGCCAACAAACAACCAAGATGTTCATGCCTACTAACATTTCGGGTCGAATATAATTTTCACCCGGCGCCTTGCTAGCTTTCAAAGATTTGATTGTTGTGTGTTCTGTTCTCTTGTTTGGGTCCTGGCAGAATTACAGTTTATTCCGATAGAATAAAAGCTAATATAGTTTAAACAAAGAAAAACAATCACACGTTATTAAATTAATGGTCAATAGAGGACGCTATATATTTTTTCTAATTAACAATATTGTTGAGGAATAAACAATATGTTACTTCCCCCTTTTCACGAGTTTTAACTACTACTTAAAAATAACGCATAATCATCAAATCTACGAGGACAATTGAGGCGTCGCCCAAAAGCGATATTCTGAAATTGCGTTGATTGTTAACAGCACTTTGCAAATCATTGAAATAACTATAATCTATGTCAGCACATAAATCACTACTGTTAAAATTGGCATTTGAAAGAGCATGAAATAAATGTCGTCTATTTCGTCGAATAAAACCATTTCGATTTTGTTTTGATATGAACGACATTTAGCATCACAATCCACAACAATAATTTCAACTCTTCTATTGCTTTGTTTACAATACACTTTTTCCCCTTTTTTAAAGGTTTAAGTGTCTTCCTGCGCTTATTGTAATAAAATTGCTGACGAGATTGTTCAGCATTTATAGAATCACTAACATCAACTTTGTAAAATCGTTCACTAGGTATTTCATGAAAAATCATTGGTTCACGCTGATGTTCATTTTGAAATTTATAGCAAACATTACAGATATCAGGCAATAATAAAGGCATTTTCAATTCAAGTTTATGACATGCCTCTACTCTTTTTAAAAAATTTAAATCAAAACAAGCTTTTGCACCAAGAATAGCATGATCAATTTTATCAGACACATAAAAAGTAAACTATGGCATTCATCATTATCATCAAAGCAATCTAAAATAACTTTACAACATGGTTTAACAGTACCATTTCTAATACCAGACAAAGTAATTTTAGTAGCATTTAAGGTTAAGCTCATCTTATCTATAAATTTTTTAGGAACAATATTTACTTCAGCACCAGTATCAAGATTTAAAAAAATTTTATATTTAACAGAAGCATAATCTTTCACAGTCAAATAAGCATTAATTTTAGATTTTAAACTATTACAATTTACTACAGAACCTATGTTAAAAAATTGTTCATTGTTGTTATCATTATCATCATCATCTTCAGCTTCAGCTTCAATTTGGTGCATACCCTTGGATGAGGATGAACAGCATACATGTGCAAAATGGTTGCACTTTCCACAGTTTCTACACATTTTGCATAAAGCTGGACATTACTGAACTTTGTGTTGTTTACCACAGTATTTACAATTGCTTATCACTATGTCTGAAGAATTAGTTGACTTTTTCAACTTAAGAATCAATTTTGACTTCATCGGTACAACAGCATTTACAGCACAAGATGAATCAATTTGCTTGTGAAGCCTTCTTGCTTCAGCATCAAAGCATATGTCTATTGCTTTATTTAGCTTGATATTACGATCAAGTAGCAATTTGTCCTGAACCAATTTATCTTGGTGGCCAAAAATAATTTGCATACAGATAAATCTGTTTTCCATCTCGCCAATTTCACATATCTTAGCATCAGTTTTAAGTGCATTTAAAAAATATTCAAAAGCTTATTCTGGTAATTGCTTTCTTTGAAAAAAAAGATCCGTGTCATAAAGAATATTCTTTCTTGGTTCACCCAGATTTCTGAGCTTTTCCAGAACTGCTTCAATATTGTCTCTTTTGTCTTGGCCACTGTCAGAAAATTCGAATTTCTCAAATCGATCTGATGCACCTTCACCTGCACAATGCAGTAAAATGGCTACTTGTGTTGAGCCTTTCTTCTTCTGTATTTCTGCTGCATCATAATACACACAAAAATTTCTTTCAAATTTTTTTCCAATTATCAGCAAGACTTTTTGCATTGAAATTCATAGCCTTTGGTGGCTCCAGTGATAGACCTGCCATTTTGTCACTGTTACAAGAATTTTTGCTTACTGAAACAATTGAATTGTACCAGATTATTCTAAGTATAACCCGTGATTTTGTGCACTTCGAACTTTATTTTCAATAGCTTAATATTCCACTTCTGACACCATGTTCTGTTTTTTTGTTTGGGTTCTGGCAGAATAACAGTTACGTTTTAGTTTTTAATTTTTTACAGCTTATTTCAATAGAATACAAGAGAATATATTTTAAACAAAGAAAAACATTCACACGTTAATGAATTAATGGTTAATAGAGAGCGCTATATATTTTTCTAATTAACAATATTGTTGAGGCATAAACAATATGTTACACAGTGCTCATCTCTACTTCGATTTGATGAATATCTTTACCAAGTTGTTCCTAGGATGTTTCCAAATGTTCGATTATTACTACGATGTAGATTCAAGAGCTTTAGCCAGCTGCTTTATTTGTTAGAGTGTTTTTGGTCGTCGGTTTTTCACTTTTGATCTTAAGTAAAAACTCCAGACGTCATTGTATTTAGGGTCATAGAAAATGTAAACCCCTCCACAATGCTAAGCTGGCAATCTACTGTATTTGGAGAGATATGTTTTTCGTTTTTTGAAAATTTAAGTGTAGAAATAGTTTTAGACCAGTGAAAACAAAAAAAATTTATTTGTAAAATTTGAGCGAGGTATTTTTTGTGTCCACACCAATATTTTTGATAAACCGAAACGACTCAAAAATGTTTTAAACCTTTGTTTATTACCAAACCGCCAAGAGAAGCTCTTTTACTTGATTTTAAGTCAAACTTTGAGAATCCTCTGGAGTATTCAATTCTAATAAAATTAAATGATCTTATGATAAAAATTCTAAACATTATTTAGGACCACCCGTAATAGATTCATGTCAATCAGCTAATATCAGTGGAGTTTTTCTCATGGAATTTAACAAAAGCAAAATTGAAGTTTACTGCGAAGTCGAACCTGATCAACAAAATAGATGGCTGGTGACAATTAAATACTTGTTTTGATAGAACTCGAAAATTTTAGTTGATTTCATTTCTAATTTTAAGGTGTTTCAAAGACGAATGGACGGAAGTGAGGAATTTTATCGAAACTGGAGCGATTATCAAAACGGATTTGGAAACAAGAGTGGAGAGTTTTGGCTGGGTAAGAACAACATTATTTTGTGCAATGTTGAACACGTTGGAAAATTTTTGTCTAAAATTTTTTAGTTTAATTGAACATCGTAAATTTAATTTACAAAAACAAACTCAGCTTTAAGAAAAAACAAGAACTAAAAATAAAAACTTTAAAAGTTTTGCTTAATATTTTGTGTTTATGAGCTTTTAAAGATTTTTTTAAAATTTAACAAGGCTAGAAAAAATATTTGTAAACTTCAATAAAACAAATTTGCTCCAAAACACATTTAATAAGAAAACATTAATGAAGTCATTTTAGGGTTGGAAGTTTTGCACACCATAACCAAGTCTCAACCGTATCAACTGCAAATAGATTTAGAAGATTGGGATGGCAATACTGCTTATGCTTTATACAAGTATGATTGATCAGACCATTTCAAACTTAATAATATATATTTAAAGCCTTTAAATTTTTGTTTTTAAATTAATTAACATTTTAAAAATTAGCAATTGTTTGCGCAACAGTTCTCAACTTGTTGCGCAGGAGGTATAATAAATCTGGGCAAGAAAAAATTTCTTTGAAATTTCTTCAAGAAGTTTAAAAAAATTCAAACAATTTTCCGAAAAAAAATTAGGGCATAACTTAGGGTAACTTCCTCTTTCCCAGTCATAATTATCAAGTTAGCAATGTTTATTTTACGTTTCCAGTGGGTGGGAAAATGAGATCTAAACTCCTCACTCAATTTCATTTCTCACGACACTGATAAGAAAAATATATCTTGCAAAATTCTTGGATTCTTTTTTATTAATATTTTAATTTCTGTTATTATTTAGCATAGCCATTGAATAGAAAACAATTTCAAGTTAAATATTTAAAAAAAGCAAAATCTATACGGTATTTCTTCATAAAGAACTTTGCCACAGAAGTGAGCACGTTTTCAGCTTTTATCTTCATTGTTTGACCGCGTTGCGCACACGAACCTCTAATCAATGTCTTTAAACCCTTCCAGTACTTTCTGCATTGAACAACGAGAAAACTTTTATAATCACAATGAACAGTTAAAGAATTGCAGAGAAATATGATCTCGATAATAACCCATAAAGCTTCTATCATTTCTAAAATTACTTGAAGAACGTTTATTTTATCTCTAAAAGGGTTAAATACGGGAAGTAATTAATTTGAATCTTTCCGCTTGGAGACTTTTTGTAAAAATTCATTGTAATTCATTTGATTTGACGCAGCAAATAACGAGATCAGATTTTGTTTTGTTTAGAATTTTATATTTTTTCTTTTATTTAGAGTAAATAAAAACGTATATTCAGTTTAATTTGACGTAGCATTATGCGGGTGTTGTAGACTAATGCAAGCAAATAATCATTAGCTTTATTCAACTGAAAAACGCTGCATCTATTAACCGTGATAACAACAACTGAAAACATAGGAATTTTACCATGCGTGCAACTGCCAAGGCAGCCGTAAGCACACCACGAATTATGCAGGGAGATGACATGTCAATAGTACAGTACACGCGCGTATAATGCGGGTTCGATTACACGACATTCACTCCCGCTCGCAAGAAAGTAAAGATTACGTTACAGAGAAAGGCATACACGAAAATTGTCTTTGACGACTGGAGCGCCAATTTTATGGAGTTTGCAGATCAGGTTGATCATCCGAATTATTTGTTCCTGGAAGATCATGCGAACCGCTGTCCGGTCTTTTTAACGTAGAAAACGGAATTTCGTTACTTTGCGAAAGACTCTGTGACTCATTTGCTTCTCTTGGACCGGCTGGAGTAGGTGCAATATCTCTAGCAAAAATAGTTACCTCGTGCTACGTCCTTCGGGTGATCGTACGACAGCATAATTCGGGTTAGCATTGAGTAAATCCATTTCTTCTACAACAGGATCATACTTATTTCGTACATGTTTACACACATACACAGGTCCAGGTTCAGTCATCCAGATTAGAGCGTTGGTAGCAAACATTGAACGACGGGAAAATTTTAAAAACGATTGTGGGGAACTTTATTCGTAGCTGTGCAAAGTAATGATCGCAATGAGTGTTCTGAGATAACGATCTCCCAATTAACGATTTCTAAGCCGTTTGTGCGGAGCGCCAGTTTTATAGTGTTCCAAATTATTCCATTGAAAGTTTCGCACTGAGAATTACCACGAGGGTTATACACGGAGGAAAACGTACTCGCGATTCCCCGTTCGTTTAAAAATTCCTTTATCTCTTTCGATACAAAACACTTTGCATTATCATTGTGTACAATAGCAGGAAAACCAAACAAGCTAAACAGTGACTTTAAACACGATATAACTGTAAAGAACTGGCATCTTTACAGGAGAAAACAAAGGGAAATCGTGAAAACTTATCGACAAAAGTAAAAATGTAATGATTTTTGGTTTTTGAAGGCAGAGGATTTTTAAAATCCATACTTAATCTTTCGAAACGTTGCTAACTTTTAATTAAATTCATAATAGGCGGTTTAAAAAACTTTGGCTTAATTTCACAACAAATTGCACAGGCACTAGTCATTCTTTTTACGTCGTCAAGCAAATATGGCAAATTTCTTTGTCGGATGTAGTGATACATTCTAGTTATCCCCGGGTGACATAAATCCGCATGAATTCTATTAAGCGCATTTACATTTGTAGCAGCACAATATAACCGCAACAATGCGTCAGAAACAACATTAAATTTCCCTTGACGATAAACGATATCATAACAATATTGACTCAATTCCATTCTCCACCGCATAATCTTATCATTTTAAATTTTGTTACGCCGAGATTTACCAAACATAAAAGCCACAGAATTTTGATTTGTTATTATAGTGAATTGCGAGGTAATAAATAGTCCGGCCATCGACGGACCGCTTCAACAATAGCTGCAGCTTCCTTTTCAACACTTGCATAACGTTTCTCGTTTGAATTAAGCGTTCTTGACCAAAAGGCGATGGGTCGACCATTTTGCTGTAGAACTGCAGACACAGCAACATCGGAAGTATCGATGTCCAATGTAAACGGCGCGTTTTCATCTACACTTGCTAGTGTTGCATCAGCTAATTCACTTTTCAACTGATAAAAACAGCGTACAGCATTTTCATTTAATGGAAACGTTGGCGATTCTACTAGGGGTTTTACTTTACAAGATAAGCGAGGCAACCATTTTGCATAATATGCGAAGAGGCTGATTGGCCTGCTCAACTTTTTTTTGATTTTGGTACCGGTATATCCAACAAAGTTTGTACACGCTCCGGGTCTGGGCGCAGTGTACAATCATAGATTTGGTACCGCAATAAGAAAATACAATCGGACGAATAAGTACATTTGTTCTTATTAAGTGTAAGATTATGTTTCGCTGCTGCTTCAAGAAATTCCTGAAGATTTGCATCGTGTTCTTTTTTGGTCTTGGCACAAATAGTGATGTTGTCGAAATATGCGAATGTTTCTTTACAATTATTGCGTTCGATTATATCGTCAATTATCCGTTGGAACCATGGAACCGCATTAGTCAGACCAAACAAAATTCTTTTATTTTGATAAAGCTTTCCATTAGCCTCAAAAGCTGTATACGGTCGGTCTTCTATTGGAATTTCCACCTGGTGGTAGGCACTTTTCAAATCTAAAGTGCTGAAGTAGGAGTATTGCGCTACTTTATTTACCAAATTTTGCATGTTAGGCAGTGGATAGCCATCTTAGGCAGTGGATAGAAATTATTAATGGTCTCACTATAATCAATGCACATTCTTTTTTTATGATTGTCTCCAGTCACGACAAGAACTTGTGCGCGCAAGGGGAAGAGCTTGGTTCTATAATTCCTTCTTTCAAGTCGTTTTTTCTTGTTTCAGCAATAAACTTTTCGTTTGCCAAAAATGTTCACGCGATTTCGTGATTATAGGTTTACAGTCACTTGCTAAATGTTCGAACAATCGTGGTACAACATTTGTTTTAATACATTTCAGCGCGTTATACACAACGAAGGTCTTGGACCACCAAAATTAAATTAAAAGTGATCATGTAACCTTAAAATATCTTGCCCAACAATAACATCGGTGAGTAAATCTTTAAGAACATGCAGTTTTACATCGCGGTAGGTTCAATTTTGCAAACGAATCGTAGACGAACAAACTTCTTTACTTTGAAAACAGTTTCCGGTTACCACTAAACCAATCTCGTTGTTCTCATTATTAAGCTATATATTTCTATAAAGATATAAATTCTTATATCTTTATCTGATATTTTTATATCTTTATCTGATTAAGGTGTTGCGGCCATGCTTTATACTGTCTTGTACTTTTATTTTATGATTATCATATGAATGTTTTAACGTCTGACGTTGTGCTGCTTCTTCCTTTTCTTGATTTTTTTAATATTTATAGTTTTTGTGTTAAACTGTTTAATAATAATCGAGAATAAAAAATGAATGAATGAATGAAGCTGAAATCTATTTGCAATAGCAAATTTTTGATTAACATAACTCAAGGTTGAATCGGAGTCAATTAGGGCGTCGGCAACATTGTTTACCAATATACGCACATTTACAATATCAGGGACGCCAGCGGTATCGTTTATAACTGCTACATCATTATCATTAGAAACAATCGAACAGTAAGATATTTTAAATCGGGAACGACATTGTCTCGCAAAATATCCATAGCTACTGCATTTAATGCACTTACTTATTTGGGCGGGACATTGAAACTTTTTGTGGAGTTGGTTTGCACCGCAGCGTTTGCATTTTTTTATCTGCTGTTAAATTACATAAACATCAGATGGCTTTTCCGAACAAAACGGCTCAATCTTTGCAAGTCTCATTTCACAACTTTCGATTGCAGAAACTGGGGTAACTTCAATAGATTTACCATCAGTCGCAGTATAACTCTCGAAACTTTTCTGAGCCGTGTCAAAACATCGGGCTTGATTGAATATTGCTTTTAATGTCACAATTCTTCTCTTGTATTCTCTAGCAGTCTACATCTAATCGATGTAGATAGTAGACCAGATATGAAAGCATCACAAATTGCTTCACTTCGACAAACATCAACGCTTACTGATCGGTAATTACAATCTTTTGCCAATTGCTTCAATTTCTGCAAATAGTCGTCTAACACTGCGCTTGCTGCTGCTTGCATGTCATCAGCAAATGTCTTGCAAAAACGATGTTGCAAGGTTTAACGTAAAATCTTTTATAAGGTTTGTATCGCTTCTTGATAGGTGCGACATTCACTCACATAATCGTATACATCTTTGTTGATACGAGCAATTAAACATTTCAATTTATCTTCATTAGATATTGCAGGCTCAGCAGGAAAAAAATTTACGAAATTCGAAAATGTGCATTACCAATGCCTCCACTCTTTACTAGCTTGCTTCGAATTAGGATCGGCATTGAAAACGCTTGGTTTAATAAACTTGCTTTCCATTTTTTTTTTTTTTTTTCAGTTGAATAAATTGTTGTAGACTAATGCAAGCAAATAATCATTAGCTTTATTCAACTGAAAAAACGCTGCATCTACCATGCGTGCAACTGCCAAGGCAGCCGTAAGCACACCACGAATTATGCAGGGAGATGACATGTCAATAGTACAGTACACGTGCGCATAATGCAGGTTTAATTACACGACAGTGGATACGTGGTAATCTCCAGCATGGTTAACATTTAAGAGCAGTTAAACAAAGTTGGTTGCCTGTTTGTTAAAGTCAAATTGATTTTGTAACGATAGTTTTTTTTCCAACACTTTCTGCTAGAATATTTTTGTTATAGCGTGAGCGATACAATGATTGATACGACATTTTCAGCAAACCATGAACCAAAAGAGCAAAAACGTTTACATTATTACTTGTAGTCAACAACATTTAATTCGATCAACAAAGGTAAAGTCTAAAATTTTAATACCAACAAAAGAATACACTTTACCAAAACAAAATAGGATTGTTTTTTTTTATTTTATCTTTGGTTATCTCAACTCGCTCGAAAACGTCGAGGCATATTCGCACGTTATTAGACAATAAAGTTATTGGGCTGCAAAAGGAATTGTAAAACCTCAACCAGTTAGGTGAAACTTTTAAAGCAATTTAAGAACAAAACGAGATTGCATTTTTTACGGAGAAAAATAAATATATTTTCGTAGTCATTGTACAAAGTTGCTCTTTCCATTTTACAAACCAACAATTTAGCCCATCAAACAAAACTTCTCCAACAACAGATGTTTTCAACATTAGCGTTAGAACCTGATGAAAAGCGAAAAGCTTTTTTTCATTATTATTTTAATTTTTAGTCTTTATCTTCAACTTTGAAAGACATTGGAGGATTTGACTTGTTGTTTAGTTTTGTGTTGTCAAGGTGTGCGCGAGTTCTGCTTGCATGAAGAAGTGGGGAGGTTTTGTTTTCATGAGGAAGAAGAAACGCGAGTTTTGTTTGCGTGAAAAAGGGAGCGCGTCTCAAAAAGTTTACGAACCGCTAGGTAAGATAAGTGAAAAAGTGTAAAGGAGTCACTCAGAAAATTTTGGCAGTTGTACTTGAGTAAGTAATTAATGTTCTATTGAGGGAATGCTAAAAAGCCTAGTCAGCAACTTTTATCTTCCCGAACTGAAATTTGTACAAACGACTCTTCAACAACAAATGAGTTTTCAACAAACTAAGAGTGCTTTTTCAACAAGCAATTTGAGTTTTTCTGAATTTTTTCCTCTTGTCAACTTACTATTATTTGTGTGTAGCTCGTTTCAGGCAAAATTTGGTGACCCCTTTTCTAAATTGATATTTTACAAATTTTGTTGGATTAATGTTGTCATGCTTATACAACTGTAGAGACAAATTTGACAAAATGCTTCTGTCTTGCAAATTTCAAAGGAAATTATACGCCTCCTTTTCCGATGCCCCCGTATTTCAAAATACTACAAAAGAGAAACGTTCTCCAGCCCCTAATTTTGATTTTGACGCCCCTGGGTACATTTTCTGCATTGGTTTGCTTTGGCCGATCAATCTCGTTGCACGTATTTTTTTAACAGTGCATATTATAAATAGAAATGTGAAAGAGAAAGAAAGGGAAGGGACGCTGTGATGTCAACAAAATTTTGCAGTGATTTTTGACGTTCCTGGTACCCGCACACGCACACGCCTAATCCTAAATCGGTTTAAGTCAAAATAGGTTAACTAGTGTAGCGAAGAAACTAAACAGTGATAAAAAATATAACAATGAATACAACATCATAAATAACCCAGAGTAGATGTTTATTTTCCAAAAAGTATTTTATGGGGTCATCATGTCATTGCTACTAAAGAAAACGTTTAAATTTTAATTTTGCCCTTTTTTTTTTCAACTCTAAGAGCCCAGATCGATCAATTTTGACCATTTTTAGAGTTTGATTGCTCGCAAGTTTTTCGAGGGTACAGTCAGATCGATTGCCTTTCTTGACTTTTTCTAGTTCTACATAGACTTAAAATTTTTGATAAAATAAATTTTAAAGCGTTTTGTGAAACATACAATTCACACACCTACCTAGAAACTCGGACCAGTCAAAAATTACGGATGTGTGGTAATCATATCTGCTACATTGTTGTTACTTGACAAACTGGTTGACAAACTTTGGACAATTCTGTAATAAAATTGCTGATTTTCAGTTTTCATTCCTATAGAACATACCAGCAAGTAATCTATAGATAGACTAATGCAGAAGTATTGTGTTGAGAGAAGAAAATGATAAATTATAAGTTTTGTTTGCACGGAGCTATTTATTGTTTCAAACACAAATTAGTTATCAGAATACTTAAGCAGTAATATTCAATTATGTTTATATACTGAAACAGACGTCCATAAACCAAATGTAAAATATTATTATTATCATTTCTGTATTAATAATCAACCACCCTTAAGTTTGAAACAAGATATGTACTAACTGCTAGTCAACGATAGATTTTTCTGTACCATACAAAAATGTTTTCAAATGCTACAACGCAAAATTTATTTAAACAAAAACTGTACGTGATTTTAGGATATTTGAAATTGGCAGCTTTAGTTCGAACTACACGCTGACAGTTGGAAGCTACAGTGGAAATGCAGGTAAATAATGAAGTAAATAAACTAAATACTGCAAAAAAAATAAAGAAAATAATAAAATATACAATGCTTATATATTACTTGGCAACAACTATTCAGTTTTATCAAGTTTTTAAAGAAAAAATAAATGACTATAAACAAATTGGACGTTTGGAGCATAAAATTTGTAACGCTTGACCTTCACGATTTTCGAATCGGAGTCGTTTTTTAAATGTTGTGGACTCGGAGTTGAAGCCGTAAAATTTTAAATAGCTAGATTTGGAATCGGAAAAATGTTTCCGACTCCTCAACCCTGGTAAAGTCAATATACTGCAATATATGCTCTACTAAAAACGTTTTGAAATTATAACTCATTCCAACATCATTTAACCCTTGTCCGGTGGCATAATTTTACACCGCTAACAGGCAGCATAGATAAAATTCTACATAAACAGATTGTGGGAAATTTTTTATTGTAGGTATGATTTCTGAAACACTTAAAGTTGTTTCAAACAGTAAGTCTTCCATGACATTAAGATGTACTTAAGTACTGTCCCGACACAAGGCATTATGAGGTCATAATACATGCCGATTAGATTCTAGTGCTGAGATTGCATCATAGTTTTAGGTGTTTTGCTTTCTTACTTACCAAAAATAATCGAAACTTGTTTTTTTGTATACATTATTTGTTATTTTGAATGTTAACTATAGTTTTTCTTTAACCCTTTAAGGGATACAAGAATTTGATTGTAAAATAAAATAACAATGATTTAATAATGACGTCACAAATACCTAAAAGTCAGAATTATAATGCCTTCACAAAAGTGTTATTGTTACGTTACAATCACAATTATGGTACACATATGTACCACTGTCCTTAAAGGGTTGAAGAAAATGTTTTAATAAAACGTAGAGCAACAAAATGTTTTTGCCAAATATTAGTCGTTTTGGATCATGGTTGCTGTAAAGGAACTAAAAATAAGACTATAAAATATTATTTAAAAGTAGGAATCAAGCTATCAGTGTTACCACTAGAGTGCAAACATGACTTAAAAAAGGAATTCCAACGGCGGAATTACCGCTTGTTGCAAAAGATTGGAATTCTGAGAGATTCCAACATGAGCTGCTGCCCTCCGCAGCCCCAAAAAAACAAGTGGAAAAAGAGAAATACACTGAATTAATTTAATGTTTTCCTTAAAAATGATGATGATGATTATGAGCAAAAATCAAGCAGGAATTTATAAAGCACTGCATTTCCAAGGCACTATTGTTAAAAAAAAGTCTCGGAAATGTTTTCACACTTCTGTGCTAAGTCAGCATTCTTACGCAAATTAAAGACATTTTAAGATATAAAAAGGCCATTTTTCTATGAACGTACAAAATGGAAGTTAAGGCAATAAAGAAAAGTTTAGAAAATAGTGATTAGTCACTAAAATAAGATTCTATATAAAACTTACATCTAAGTTGGTTCAACGCTATTCCAAATAAACCCAATTCCTTAAGTTTGACATTGTGGAATTTTATCCCTCGATTGCCGAAAAGCTCCTTACCGATGACATCAACTTTGCTAACAAATATGTTAACATTAATATTGAAGCCATTGTCGTCGTTGTCGTCGTTTGAAGGGTATGCACTCCAGGTCAGACACAAACAGGACTGGGGACGAGGGTTTATCCTTTTACTACCCCAAACTGCTGCACTGCCTGAATCAGATGCTGGCAGTGATGTCATTAAGCCAGCATCAAGTTTCGTCATCCAAAACCGCCAGACCTCGTGCTCCATGTGGTGCCCGATGTATAGGGCACGCTGTTAGTACATGTCTGCGGTTTGCTCAAAGGCGCCACACTCGCAATTCGGTGAAGGAGCGAGACCCCATTTGTGCATGGACAAATGGAGTCGCCCAACACCAGTCCGCAGGCGGTTGAGCTTAACCCAAGCTACTCGGGGTAAGCCCATCCCAACAGGCCTGGCACAGTCTCGGGCATAAAAGCACGGAGCCTGGAAGCATTTTCACAGTACTCCGTTTTCCATTTGTGATTTATGCATTCAGAGGCGCGGATGCAAAGTCTGGCAAGGTTGTCCAAGAGATTCCGCGCAACTTACACAAACGGGCGTCTGAATCTTAGTCTCACTTGGCGATTATCTGAGGACCCACTTAAAAGGCCATGCAAAATATGATCGGGGTCCAGAGATCCACGGTAAGCCAAGGAAAGTGTCGCTCCCATTCGCCGAAGCTCAGCTGGCTGGATGCCTGAGAGTACAGGTAGGTGGTCCGTTGGAGTGGGACGCAGGCATCCAGTAACTATGCGCAAGGCGTCATTCAAGACACTGTCGATGAGGCGAGTGTAAGCACTGCGACACCAGACTGGCGCACAGTACTTAGCTGCTGAGTAGACTAGAGACAAGGTGGCTATGCGTAGTGTTTTAGCACCAGCACCCTATCCCGAGCCCACGAGTCGCCTCAGAAGTGTGACGCGCGAAGATAGTTTTTTGCGCAATGCCACTAAATGGTGACGAAACGTGAGCGATCTGTCCAGTTTTACCCCAAGGTACGTAGGGGTTGGACAGAACGATAAAAGTCTACCATTGTTGTAGACCTTTAGCTCACGTTTTCCTCTCGGTTATTTAAATGAAAGGCTGCCGTCACCGTCTTAGTGTGACTGAGCTTCAACCTCCAAGTCTGGAGATACGCTGACAATGTGGACATGTCTTGGCTTAATGTCCCCTCCAAGTCCTTCCAGTTTCCAGAAGAATGCAACAATGCTAGATCATCAGCATAAGCAAACTTTCTGGAAATCATGGAAGAAAGATCGTACGTATAGATGTTAAATAGGAGGGGAGCCAAGACCGATCCCTGAGGAACGCCGTTTTTAAGACGGCATAGCCTGCTTTGCTTGCTGTCACCAGTGGTAAGGGTAAAACTTCGATTTCGGACAAGCTCCATGATCATTTTGACCATGTGCTTATCCGGAAGTAGTCTCAGCAGCTTGCAGGTAAGGCCACGGTGCCAGACAGTGTCATAAGCAGCTGTCAGATTGATAAATACGGCACCGGTCTTCTTTTTAGCTTCAAAAGAATCCTCGATGCTCTGGGTTAGTAGAACAACTTGATTCACACTCTGCATCCCAACAAGGAATATAGTTATTTCGATACCCGCGTGGGATAGTCTTTTTGGCTGCTTTCTTAATGGTGTTACAGAAGTCCTGGTAAGCCGCATCCACATCAAGTGTATCAGGCGGCAACAAAGTCTTTGCGAATTTATTCGTCAAAGCAATGTAGTGACTCCATTTGGCCTTGCGGAAGTTCCATTGCTTAACAGGCATTCTTGGCACTGCCATAGCAAACCTTGGTGGTGTAATAAGCGAAGGTCGATGTTGTGACCTGGGGAACTTGTCAAGAACAAGTCTATCCGGTAAGCGACTGTTTGGACCTACACTAGCAAAAGCTTAATCTGGATTGGTGCCAGTGTTCCAGCGGCCGGAATAAAAACTGGCAGCGTCTTTGGCATTATATAGGAGGGCAAGACAATTAATACTTGCCCAGCCAGCCAAGCACTCACCGTCCGGACTGTTGTCGTCGTAACCCCAGTCAGCATGACGACAGTTAAAATCGCCAGCGTACAGACAGGGGTGAGGAAACACTGGGAGATCCAGGGTTCGCAATCGCGTTGGCGGTGGTTTGTAGACGTTGACTATTTTGTAGCCATCAACGTCCACACACAACCACTCGATCTCCGATGTCGGTGGAGATTGGTCCAAAAGCGTGTATCTCAGTCGCTCGTGGACAAACGTGGCAAGGCCATGCTTCCTGCTTAAAGAAGACCCAGCTAGTTGGTAGTTTGGTAGCACCAACTTCTCTGCATCAGTGCAGTGGGTCTCCTGCAATAGGATGACGAGTGCCTCAGATTGCATAGCGAGGTGATGAAGAACGTTCATCTTGCTTGCAGTGAGGCCTTCGATTTCAGCTGAAGAATAGTGGGTCTTCGGAACTTGTTGGCAATGTGCCCTGAAAAGGGCAGTTTTATCTTAACATTGCCCCGTCCTGAAAAGGACGTTTGCCGATTAGCAGACCCACACTGAACATCGGAATGGGTGGATACCCTTCCGTTTTGGTAGGTTCGGTTTCGGTCTGTCATTTTTAAAATCAATGAACAGACTTACTCACGGCCCAGGCTGCGTGAAAGCACCTGCCATCTGGGCCATTGAAGCCTATTGAATTGATTTATTCTATTCTATTGAAGCCATTAATATCACCATGCATGCTCGCAAATCACTTCTTTTTTGCGACGGCGATTTATGGGCGAAAAAGTCGAGGGCCGAGTTTGACGTTACAATGGAATCATTTGACGGTGCAGAGGTATGCAAGCTGGTCGGCCTATATCTCTTACATCACCTTGCTAAGATTTTCTGTAAAGAGTCTGTTGGCCTGTATCGAGATGACGGTCTTGCCATTCTTCGTAACGCTTCAGCTCCGGACGCCGATAGAATGAGGAAGAAAGTGACAGAATTTTTTCAATACCATCAGCTAAAAGTTACTGTCGAGACCAATCTTATACAGAAAGACTTTCTCAATGTCACCCAAATCTTAGCCCAAGCAGATACTGGCCATCCCGTCAACCAAACGACCAGCCCCTTTGCATTAATGTGCAGTCCCATCACCCACCATTGATTACTAAGAAGCTGCCTTGTATGATCGTTAAACGAATTTCCGACATATCATGCGACGTCGACACTTTTAATAGTTCGTTACCCGTGTATGAACAGGCGCTTGAGCAAAGCGGACACAAGATTCAGCCGCTATCTTTTGAACACGCAGCAGTAAGGAACAAATTTTGCCAGAGGAGAAGAAAAGTTATATGGTTCAATGCCCCATATAACAACCGGGTTTCCACTAACATCAGGAAGGTCGTCTTCTACCTCCTGCGGAAACACTTCCCACCATCGAACAAGTTGCATAAAATCTGCAACAAAAATGTCGTCAAACTCAGCTACAGCTGTACCCCAATATGGCAAACATCCTCGCAGCACACAATAAGAGGCTTCTTAAGTCCCACAATGGTAAGCCAGTACCAAAACCCTGTAATTGCAGATATAAGCCGTCATGCCCATTGAACGGGAACTGCCGCGACATGGCAATCGTTTATCGAGCGACTGTTCAAACCAAGGATCAAGCAAAGAACTATTTCGGACTGTGCAAAACTGAATTTAAAACAAGATACTACAACCACAACCATTCCTTCAATTCTGATTCCAAAAGAAATGCAACCGATCTTTCTAAATTCATTTGGTCCTGTAAAGATTCTGGTCAAATTCCTTTAATATCCTGGAAAACAGTTTGCCGCGCTTCACCTTATCAACACGGGGGCAAAGTATGCAACCTCTGCCTGGCAGAAAAATTTGCAATCCTAACTGCTAATGATGACATTCTGTTATAAAAATAAACTGAATTGGGTAATAAGTGTCGGCATAAAAATAATTACAAATTGATCAACGCCAAACTTAAACTTTGATTTTTTTTGCGTTTTTTTATTTTTCGCTGTTTACCACGTCTTACCTTAGCTAATACTCGAACCCCTTTCAAAATTTCGAAATAATATCTGTACTTTTCGCGCGCTTTTCTTCTCAATTTTTTTCACTGGTCTGTAATTTGGATCTGGTAAAGATAAATAAGTATAAAGTAAAGATAAAAAAATTAAAAAATTTTTTAGATAAAATATACAAACAAATAAAGTTAAATGACTTGAAAAGCTGCACTTTATTTTTATTGAGCAAAATACAATAATATTAAATTTTTTTAATAATGTTTAAACTGAAAATATTTATATAGGGTTAGGAATAGGTTTTTTTAATTGAGCGATATCTGTAAGTTAAATAAATTTGTAAGGTCAGGTAAAGATAAAAAAACTCCAAAATTTTCGAGGTAAAATAACTAAACTTAAAAATAAAAAGGTTGCTTATCTTTACCAGCTCCAAAATTTCTTCGACATCTAATCACAGTACACTCTGACACAATAAAATTTTACTAATATTTATTAGATCAAAATCTTTTTTTTTAACAAAGATGTTGCCATATGATGTACTGTTTCGGCAAATACGGTAATTTATTGAAACTTATAAAACCTTGATAGTTACATAGTTATCCAAGCACTAAATAAGCTATGATATTACATTTACACTTTCCCCATTTTCAATAATGTTTGAATTTAAACAACGTTATTATCAAACCACTATAGACGAAAGGAGTTCTTCATTACAAAGTCTGTAATAACTTTATTGATCAGACCTTATTTTTTACAATACACAATCAAGCGTTCAGACAATTTACACCGGTCATATTGACTAATAATTTAGTTTTAGTCTTGGTAAAAACAACTGATATACCATAATTTAAAAAATATGTTTTTAAACTAGCAGCAAACTAAACTTCAGGTATGGCCAACATACCATACTAGTTAAAGCAACCTAAAAAGCCGATGAAACTGCAAATATCTAAAAGGTGAATGCTAATTTGACTTACTGTAAGCAAATCGCGCTTGTGTTGCAGAACAAGAGTACACATTAAAAAGCAGCTTAACAACAATATAATAAAATTTTTGTATTCTTTTTAAGCAAATCCTATCAAAATTTTAATCTAGAATAAAACCTTGTAAATAAACAGAAGACAGTATTTAAATATTTTTAATTATTCTTAGAATTTTTCTTAAGTTACGACACTGCGGTGAGTTTATTTGCACATTGTCTTTGAAAAGAAAAATTTCGAAAACGATTAACTAGAAAAGACTTTGCGGCACAAAATCAGAGAATTAAAGATTCCCAAGTTCAGTCTGGTTGTAATTTCAATTTTAGATTGTTGATCTGACTTATTCTGCTATTTACGATTGAGTTGCGGTTTTGAACAGTAATTTGATTATTATTTTTTGATAGCAAATATCTTTTTTCTAAACAAAATTGGGAGATTTGAAACTAATTAGTATATCAAGGCCCTTATTACTAAAAACATTCATCAAAAAATTAATTTGATAATTATTTACTAAAAATGGTTATCGTTGTTTCCGGAAAAGTTTTTTACTTTTTACTTTGCGTTAAGTGAAATCAATCACATGCACATAACTGCAGGTTAAGTACGTATTTTCAAGAAGTGACAATAAAAATTTATGTAATCTATTGTTTCTGAATAATCTCAATTTACCAATAGTCTGATTTTTATCATTAGCATTGTTCTTTCATTTCATCCCCGGAACTCGCACGTCTAACGTCAAACATGTTTTACTTGAGTAAACCGTTACGCCATTGCTTCGACCTGTTTTTGAAGATGCTCAGTTATTGTTATCGGGTTAAAAATCTTTAATTGTTTTTTTAGTTTTATTCAGAGATATGACTGAATTTTAAAGTTGTGTTTTTAGACCGCCAATCAGAAAAAATATAAACTAACAGCCAAACACGGCACTAGTATCTTTTTCGGATACTACAGAATTACGCGAGTAAGTAACTTACGTCATCAACCTAATATGCTTTAAATTTCCGTATATTAAAAATATGGCTTACTAATCACAATTTAAAATAACCAAAAATAATTCTATTTAACATAATTTAAATAAAATATCTATTTAAAACAGTGGCGTGCGGTGACTTCTGAGACTGATAATGCAATTGGTATGCCTATTCATTGAATGTTTTAAAGAAATTGTAAAATGGCTTTCAGGCGAATGGTAAAGATCCTTTTTCATATCTATTATCATTTTTTAAATTTAACTTGTCTATCTCATTCCTAACTATGCTATATTAACTCCTCCTAAACAAACCTAAATTAAATGTTTATACGTATACGTATAGTTTGTTGAAACACGTGTCCAGTTCATGGGGATAGCTATATTAACTCCTCCTAAACAAACCTAAATTAAATGTTTATACGTATATAGTTTGTTGAAACACGTTTCCAGTTCATGGGGATAACTGTTCACTGTTCAGTACATCGAAAATTATAAATTCAAAAATAACAAAATTACTTACATTATTTATAAATTAATTCTATTCTTCTATTTTTTTCAGCAAAAAGATTTATGACTTTTTCATAGAACTCTTCTGTTTGCATTAAATATTTTAGTAGATCTGCTTCAATTGACATAAGAGATAATCCCAAAATTCGATTTTCTCCCGTAGTATTTCTTTGGTAAGTTTTAATTATTTTGAGTGTGCAGAAAAGGAACGTTCTACCGAAGCAGTAGTAGAAGGAATTGTGAAAATCAGAGCGCAAAATCTAAAAAGTTCTGGCATAGCATCAGAAAGATCATTGACATTTATGAACTCCATTAAGTCAGATACACTTTTCTTTATGTAGTCTAATCCTTCATTGAATATACAACACATAGTTCACTCTCATTCTCAGCATGTCAAAATAATTCCCATAAACTGTCTTCAAAGAGTTTAGAGCATGAACCGGAAATTTTTTGCGATACTCTTCGGCTTTTCTAAAATTAAGGAGCTCTATGAATTTGAGCTCTTCCAGTGATGCATATCTTACTTTTAGTTGTTCAATTATTGCGACAAGAATTTCATTGTAAAGCATTTTATAATGCTGCTGTGGGTCGACAGATTTATTGTTACCTCTTCTAATCAGACCTGTCGTATCTATACCATATTTTTCTTCAAACATCTTATAAAATGTTGTAAATTCATCCAGTTTTTTCCCCAATACAGCTCTGGTTTTATCAAGTTGCTCTTTGCAATACAGAATATCAATATTTTTAATTTGGATAATGTTAAATAGAACATAAGTAAAGGAAAATATTTCGCTAAATAATCCTACTAAAAACAAAAATTTTGTTTGTTCCAAGTGGTGGCAAAATCCAATAGCAGAATTTATAGTGGGTCCATCCCATGCATCAGGATTCTCAAAAAGTTGTTTTAAATGATCAAGATTTTCTATTACGGTATTAACTAGACGTGATGAGTAATTCCACCGAGTTGGTGCTGCTTTGGGGAATCTTTTTTTAACTATATTATCTAACGCATTGGTTCGTTTGGAAGATATGGTAAAAAAAGTACGCAGTCCATTTATTGTACTAAAAAATATTTTGCATTATTTTCGTGCGGAGCAGGCTTGTGAAAGAACTAAATTTAGTACACGAGCGCAACAATGAACAAAGATCGCCGATTCATGTTTTGCCCTAACCTTTGTTTGCAATCTATTCAATTCTCCTGCCCTCGTAGCAGCATGTCACACTTCATCCCTAATAATTTTAATCGTGACGATGTAATTTATTCCCGTTAATAGTAATTCGTAGTTTTATTATAAGAGAATAATCGCCTCTCTTTGAGCGCTGCTTTTGTATACGTCCGATTTGCTCTATTGCTCGATATATGTATCTTCTTTTCTCTTTTGCTCGACCGTATTGACGTAATATGTTTTGTTCAAGCTTTGCTATCTTGAACGTAGTAGAATATTCGCGTATATGCTACTTGATTCGAGCATAACGATCTCTCTGGAGAGTTGTAGAATTGTCTAGCGTTTACCAACAAATTTGCGTCACGTGATCTTTATTCTATATAAAGCCGATGCTTAGCGATGATTATTATTATAGTGAGGTAATTTTAAGGTAATTTTAACGTCTTGCTTTGACGTCAACCAGGTCAATTAGATCAGTATAGTGTTCATTTTAATCTGTTCTTCGGTGAGTTAGAGAGTCAGGTTTAGTTGCAGCTGTGAAGTTTCAAGGTGAAATTCTTCTCCAGTAAGTTGTTTGGTCTAGTATATATTCTGCCGCAAAATAAAACCACAAGTTTGACTTTATAACTTTATTATTATAACTACAAAAGACCCAAAATTTTTTCTACTCTTCAATTGTTCAAATCCAAAAGGAAAGTATGAAAACCTTTCAATATTAATGATGACCACCAAAAAGAACTCCCTTTTATTTAAAATCACACCGGAAAATGAAAAAAAAGAATTCCAAATCAATGAATTCATAGATTTCTTCTTGGAAGGAGGGCTTTTTGAATCCTACCTAGACAAAATATATAGAATAGCTACCCATAATTTTAATTTGAACATATTTAATGTTACCTTTAAAGAAACCACGGCAAAATCATTAATTGAAGACCTGTACGAAACCTTTAAGGATCCGCAGCAAATCACAATTAAAGATGAAATTAATTGCTCTATTCAAATAAACAGACCCCTTGGTTACCGACAATTAATCACCCTTTATCCGATGCCCTTCGATATAAATTTTGATCAATTGAAAGCAATTACAACCAAATGGGGAAACTTGAAAAACTTTGAGTTTGGCAGACATAAAAAATGTCCATTAATCCACAATTCTTACTTACATCTTTATATAGAAAACTTTAACAGCAAAGAAATCCCGGATCAACTTGTTTTTAGAAATCGTTTCATAGCTGTAAATGTTGATGGTGAACCCAATAAAATAAGATGTAACTACTGTAAAAAAACTGATCATATCATTGAAGATTGCCCCATTAAAACCCTTTTTAAAAATAACCAACCTCCCAACACTCTACCCCAACCCAAGCAAACGTATGCTTAAACCATAACATCAACCCCTAAACGACCTCAACCCCCTATCCTTCACCCCTCAACCAAAGTAAAACTTGTAAAGCAAAATATAAAAAAAAGCACCCACAACTTCCCCTCCTCAGCCAAAACCCCATTACCCAAACGAAAGAAGAAGAAAAACTAAACCTCAACCCAAATTTATCATCCCTTAACATTACCCAAGAAGAAGCAATTAAATCCTTTGACGATATCCAATTAGCTAAAATGCCCCTACCCTCTACCTCAAAACCAATTTCCCCCCAAACCCCCTCTCCCATAAATGATTCCCTATTACAAAAAAGAAAATTATCCCCCTCTTCCTCCTCTTCCCAATCTTCCTCCATTTCAATAGAACTAAAACCGAGAAAAAAGAAAGCAAACGCAAAAGAAAAATATCGGAAAAATAGCATTTAATTTTTTTTATGAGTAGTATAAAAATTTTATTGTTCTGTTTATGTACTTTTAATATTTCCTGTGCTGTTCATGAAGTTGACAATGAAGGTAAGTCTTCCCTTTCTTCTTTTCTTGTTAAATCTTTGTTACTTCTTTTCTTACCTTTGTACTATAAATTTAATACCTTAATCACACCAAATAAACATGTGACAACCAATAGTTTCAAAACAACATCATATTTGGTCACCACAATAACATTAGTTTTTCGTTTCAAAACAACATCATACTTGATCATCACATTACATAATATTTCCAACACACGTCGTTTCCACGCAAACATTTTTCGCACACTTTATCTCACCTCAATATTTCACATGATTCATATCCACGCGTTCAAAACCCTATCTCTTCTCCTTTCGTTTTTTTACATGCAGCCTTTTTTCCATCTACAATTTCCTTTTCACTTACACCCTTCACATATTTCCCCAAAGCACGAGATCGATTCTCAGAACCTCCTTTTTACTTTTTTTCTCCGCACTTCATTTACAAATTACATTCTTCCCATTCTTTAAAACACAAGTTTCGAAATTTTTTTTACTTTATTTTTACTTCCCTTTTCTTCACTTTTTAATGTTTACTTATGCACATTTCCTACATATACCCTCATTTATCTCATTTATTAACCACTTCCCATTCACTATCTTCCTATGTTTTTAAAAAAATTCTCTTATTATGCAAATAAATTTCGGATCTTTAAATATTAACGGTTTTAATAAATCAACAGATAAACTTACACACTTTATTTTTAAACACAACATTCACGTCACATTTATACAGGAAACTCACACGATACAACACCAACAATTATCATACTTTCTACACCAACACACCCTTCTTGCCTATCCTAACTCTGATCACTCACTTACACCTACAATTGCACATAAACAAGGAACACTAATACTTATAAATAACAATCACTTACACCTAAACCCACAAACGATCTTATCACAAATAATCCTTCCTAACCATATCCAGTCTATTTCCTTCACCTTATCCAATTTAAATTATACCCTTATAAATTGCTACCTTCCCTCCGGGAAAACCTCTACCATGGACTCCTAAATAATAGAACCTGGACTGGAAACGAGAAATTACGAGTGTACAAAAGTAGGCCATTGCAGTAAAATTGTCTTTTTAGAAAAAAAATATTGATGCTTTTTTTAAAAGCATAAATTGGTTAAATTAAAGCTTTACTTGATTGATATTTGCAGCGGAAACGTTTGGGTCGGCCCACAGCCTAATTGAACCAAAAATGTTCTTTTTTAGTCGACTTGAATTTAGTACGAATGAGATTCTATGATAAACATCATCTTAGTCTAGCGACTATTTCTCTGATTTGGTATAAGCATGATTTAAAAAGCTACAATCAAACTAAAAGGCTATATTGAAAAACAAACAGTAGAATAACATCAACTTCTAAAATAGAATAACAAAAATATGTAATAAACAATTAGATAAAAATATATATGAAAAAATAAAATGCATACATGAGTAAAGTAAAAACTATTATCGAACGCATAAACGTTGTGACAAGCTTGGTTTTGGGAGAAGCTTGTAGAAAGCTTGTAGGTAACTAAGATCAATCATAAAGTACGTTTGATATGTACACAAGTACTACAAAATGAAAGACCAAAACAGAAGAATGAAAAAACTACGTAACAATATTTTATAAGTAACTGGACTGCAATTTACAGTTCATTTGCAACGTTTTAAGGTGGTTTATGTAACAGTAGCTTTAACAAAAATATACTTCAGGATGTGATACAAAGTAACACAAACCTAAACTTAAAAAAAGCAAAACATTAATGAATTTCGGCAAATTTTAGAAGCTTGACGAGTTTAAATGGTTTATAAAAAACAGTAACATTACTAAATGTTTAAATCCGGACAACAACAAACGAATTATTATTTTTACGCATAGCTAGACGTTATCTAAAAAAAACTAGTAATAATATTTGCAAAAATCAATAATTTTAACTGGGAGTATTTACAGTTTAATTACTATTAAGTTTTCTAATTTTGGCACTAGTACCTCTACGCCCCTTTTCCGTTAATTGGCGAATTAAATTTTTGCACATGCAATTGTAGAAACGTATTGACACTCCTTCTACAATATTGTGCCCGTTGCTACACAATACTGGAAGCGACCGAAAAGCAACATCATCATTAAAATAAGATATGTTTACAATTTCTTTAAAAATTTTCTGCTGATTTTCGGCACTTAAAAATGACTTTTTCAAGTCACTATTGCAAAGTTCAGCAAAAACCTTCCAACAAAGACAACCAATTTCATATAACTCGGTTGTTGGTTTCCAAAGACTCCCACGATTTATGCCATCAAAAAATTTGTTTGCATAGTTGTTGTTAAAGGAGGAACATATTCAACTATGGTTGCAACAGTAGCTGTTTTGCATTCAACGCATCTTGTTGATTTAACCAGTGATTTGCAACAGTATCCGGTAACATAAAATATAACAGCTGCATCATTTTCTGTCGGCAATATATTAAATAGTAGCTCAGCTTGCAAGGCTTCTGCTGTGGCCATTAATTTATTGTTACTAGTGCATTTTGTTTTGACTATGATATCAATCTCAGCGATAGATATTTGCGAATATTTCAACAACGAGATTGAGCGGATTTTCCTGTCACTTTCTTGAAGTTGTCTCATAGAAATATAATAATTTGCTCCACTGAGTTGACGAATTCGGCTGAATCTTCGTTCAATCATATCTGATTGAATTTTTCCCAACAGCACATAATTGAAGCCACAGTTTTCCAACAAGTATTTTGACATCTGCGTTATTGCTTCACATGTTTGATGCAAAGCACGGGAAGTGTGTTCAGTTAATCCAGGTTGCTGAATAGAAAAAACAAAAGATATTAAGAAAATACCCATATAAACATAACAATGAAAACATTGTAACAAAGAAAATCACAGAAAGATCATTAAGTAATACAAAGATTTTGCAAACAGCCAGTCGGATGTGAATACAATAAATTGCAAGCAGCTGATCTAATAATTTTGTTTCAATTAAAAACTTACGTTATGACACTACTCTTGAAAATTAACATATCAGATATACGTATGAAATCTGTTTTATATTTTTAAACAAAAAAAGTTTGCAAAACATACTTACATTTGAATTTTTCCAAAAACTAACATAATGGCCAAAGTCCGTCAAAAATTTCAACTTCCAATCAGCAGTGGTTCGAACTGGGTCACGAGAAATATCCCGTTTATGCTTTCCAATTTCTGATGTTGAAACATTTAAAATATTCCACAGCTTCAAAAACAAATCAATAGCAGAAGCAGTTTCATGAAATCCATATTCCTTTAATCCAATCACAGTTGACTCATGAAACACAGCCAGAGCAAGTTTAACATTAACTTTTTCTATACTATTGGGTTTTAAAACTGTTTCTGTTAGACGATGGGCAATCCTTAAAGGTTTTTGGCATTCAAGATTGTAAACTTTCTCTATATCTGCAAAACAGGCTGTAAGTGGAGTATCAAGTATGGGAGTCATACAAGGCATTTCAAACACTCTTCTGTTCACTAAGTTATTATATATATTCTTAATTATGTGAGTAGGGTCAAATATTAAAAAGATTTTTCCATCTGTATACTTGTTTGGAATGGATGCTTTCCATGCACCATTACAAAGAAAATCTTTGAAAAACTTTCTATTTGCAGAAGCATTGTCAACACAGATTCCAATAACATTAAATCCAATTTCATGAACAAGTAGCATAACTTTATCAAAACAAGCTTTTTGTGTTTCAGCTTTTAAATTTTTAATTGGGTAAATTCCTACCATATCTTGATAGCCACTAGATAAAGACTTAATCATGAAACACAAAGCTGTGGCAGCTACAGCACAACTTTCAGTCAAGCCAAAAACCTGTCCTCCACTTGATTCGACACGTTTTGAAAGATATATTTCATCAATCATCAAGAGAACATTTCTGTCAAAAAAGTTTAACTTTGAAAATCTTATATTAAGATAATCAGAATCATCAAGTCCAGTTCTTTCGTCTAGATTCATTGTTATTTTTCTCAACGTTTTCACTGAAGGTAATATAATAATTTGCTCTTGACATAGCCTTTCATATGCCTTAGAACTGGTTGCATGCATTATGTAAGACATGAACAACATTTCTACTGAATAGCGACGTTGTTTTTTAGTAATAAAAAGTAATTTCAATTGCTCCAATATAAAATTCAATGGTTTTTTTTTATAGTCATCCTGGCACAAATCAATGTATTTTTCTATTAGATTTAATAATTTTGCTTTAATTGTTTCCATTAATGTTGTGATGTTTTGGTCTAAATTTTTTGCAAAGGCTATTAAATTTTCTACTTCAGAAAATAGTGTTACTTTCTCAGAAGACAAAATGTGATGGTAACAAGAAGGAGGAATAAGTTTTTTTCATGATAGATTTGCACATGCAGATCTTTATCAATGTTTATGGAAAACAAAATTGAGAATGGTTGTTCAATAAACAAATATATTAAAGAAATTCCTGCTTCTGATTTATATAAAACAAACTGTGGAGACAAAACTGTGCATGAAAGTTTTTCTAACAAACCATCAAAATTTTTTAAATTGTCAGACTGCAAAAAATTTTCACACTGTTTTTGCAGTATTGCTGATTCATTATCATGCCTAGTTTTTGAAAGAGCATTACCGCTTCTTAAAGGTATATCTTTATTTGTATAATACAAAGGAATATTTTTGAAAATTGAAGGAACAGCACCAGGTTTTAGTCTTCTATAACATAAGTGCTCATTATCTCTTTTTCTTTTGCGTCTTTGGTTTGAATCATGAGAAACTTTAATAAAATCATCTGCTTTAAAATGGAGTGAGCACAACTTTGAGTATTTTGAGGGTTTAAAATTTTTCCTAGCTATGTTTTTTAACCAATTACATAAAAGTTCTTCATTTTTTAAAGGGAATGAATGATATGTAACATTTAACTTTTTTTCTTCTGAAGAGTATCCAGATTTGCAATCAATGGCAGCACATTTATAAACCATTTTTTAAATAAATATTTTTCTATGCAAAAAAAGGTAATTAAAAGGTTAAAAAAATGCCTTTTCCTTAAATTTAAATAAGATAACCAAAAAATAATAACCTTTAAATACACTTTTAAAATAAGATAATCAAAAAATAAAGTAGAAAAACACTAAACTTTAAAATGCAATTATGTGCTTCAATAATAAATGTACGTACTAATTGCATTAAATTCAATAATTTATTCAGTAGTAACATTCAATTGAAGTAGCAGATAGATAAGACATAAATGTTGTTGCATATAAATTAAAAAATAAAAAAATGTATTACTTCTTTTATTGTTTTTACTAATGTCACAAAAATAATAGTGAATAAATTATAATGCCATTGTTAAACTATGCAATGATCAAGCTTGATTCTGTGAAAAAATACACAACAAATAGAAAATAGCTGTTCATTCGTAAGTTGCCTACATTATTAACTGATAAAAAATTTTACCTGAATACCAGAAGTAGAATATAAATTTTGCTAGTATTTGTAAATTAATGTGTGCAATATTTGTGATTCTTACATATTTTCCTTAGTCATTAATCTTTTTCTAATAAACCTACACTGATTTTTTTCCAGCATTCTTTTCACATTTATCATAAATCTATTGTTCATTATATTTTGCAAGCCATACTTCTAAGTTTAATAACTTAACAGTGAATAGTTTCTAAAAAATCGAACTAATTTTTTAGCTTTTTACAACTGGCCTACCTTTGTACACGCGCTCTGCGATTTTCAATTCCGTTTCCAGTCCAGGTTCTATTATTTAGGAGTCCATGCCTCTACCCAAACCTCTAATCGTATCAAAGCCATAAAAACCCTAACCTCCTACCTTCACAACTTGGACTTCAAAAACAAATACCTAATTATTGCAGGTGATTTCAACCTAGTTTTAAACCCCATTGACAGAACCGGACATTACACCCCCAACACAAGTGACAAAATATTATTCCAAAATATTCTTACAAATTTTGACCTTACCGACTCTTACCGATTCCTGTATCCTAATTCCCAAACTTACTCCTTTTCTCGTACCTGTCCCATATCAAGACTCGACCGTATATATATTTCTTCGCCTCTTCTTTCACAAATAACACATTCTTCCTATTACTACTAATCATTTTCCGATCACAATAAAGCCCCCCTTCTCTCTCTTAAAATACCCTCAAAAACAAAATACAAATCATCCTACTGGAAACTTAACAACTTTATCCTAGACTCGCCTTCAACTATCCTCTTTACCAACCTATTTATTAAAAACCTCTTCCCTCCTACGAACCCTATCCAACAACCCCTACAGTGGTGGGATCTTATTAAATTTAGAATTAACCAACTTTTAATATTTTGATCTAAACAAATGCATAAAAAAACAATTACAAAACAAAACATTTTACGCCAAAACTTATCTAAAGCAAAGCTATCTCAACAATATGAAGAAATATATAACATCTCAACTCAATTAGAACAACTGGAACAATACACAAAACTAGGCTCACAAATTAGATCCCGCTTACCCCCAATGATAAGCATTGACAACCCCTCTCCACTTGCCCCTATAACTGAAAATCTAATGCAAACCAAATCCCTTCTTCCTTCCAACCCAAATTCCTCCCCTCTCTCACCTACAGAACAAAATACTTCAAATAATCTCCCCTCCTCTCTATGTTTCTTTAATAATTTATGGAACCCAACAACCTCTCATCCTAACCCTTCTACTTATCTCGACCCAATTTTTACTTCAAACCCAAATATCCTCTCTCAAAACCCCTCAACCTCTCCATTGATAACCCAAACTGAAATCCTATAAAATCTCTAAATACTCACTCAACCCCCGGCCTTGATGGTTTAACCCCAAGTTTTTACAATTCTTTTCCATTGTTAATCCCAATTTTATGTCAAACCTTCAACAACTCCTACCTTCAAAAACATCTTACTTCTTCTCAATCTCACGCCCTAATCAAATTAATCCCCAAAAAACCCAACCCAACCTCTGTCAAAGACTGGCGCCCTATCTCTCTTCTAAACACAGACTATAAAATCCTCTCTTCTATTATTTCTACCAGAATTAAACCTATCCTTAACTCCACAATTTCCTTACAACAACAATGTGGCCTCCCAAACAGACAGATATTTAATAATTACCTAAATATCCTCTCTGCTATCGACTTTACCAATGATTTTCCCCAACCTTTAGCTATACTTCAAATCGACTTTTACAAAGCCTTCGACACTATATCTCACGAATTCATTCTCTCTACTGCCTCTAAATTAGGAATTCCAGTTACTCTTCTGAACTGGATCCGAATCTTTCTCACTGATTTAACAGCCCAACTAAACCTAAATGGCTCTCTCTCTGATCCAATCTCTGTTAAGTGTGGCATCCGTCAAGGATGCCCTCTTAGCATGCTCCTATTCTTAATTGGTATCGAACCCTTAACTAAAAAAATACTAGCTTCATCCAAAATCCAAGGGATCTCCATTGGTACTTCCTCACTTAAAGTCAGTCATTATGCCGATGACCTGACCCTTTTTATATCATCCCCCCAATCTTTTCCTGCAGTTCGTGAGATAATCGAAGAGTTTTCCTCTTTATAAATAAGCAAATATTACCTTATGCAAAATAAAAAAAAATTCTAACTTTAAGACTACAACTTAAGTCTGTAAAGCCTCAAAAACAAAGTTCAAACTGGGATGATCGGTGATCAATCAGCTTCGTATTCAAAATAGATCACAATTCACAAATTAACAACAATTACAATAGCAGGGGTAATAATAACAATGATAATAATGGTGATGATGATGATTACCGAATAAAACTTATCCCAGTGAAATCAAATCTTCAAATTACAACAAATCGTACCTAACGGCACATTAACAGTCTAAACTGAGTTGTAGCCAAACGACTAACCAAACCCAACCAAATCGACAAGTCTCATTACCAGTCAACCTTATTAGAGAAAGAATTATTTTCACGAGGTAAATATTCACATTGGTTGAAACAATCAATTGACGGATCCGGAACATACCGACCCCGAAAAGCTAATTTAGTCTTTTCTAAAAGTGGAGGACTCCGTACACAGCCTCAAAGATTAAATTACACATGTAATGACGTTACAATAGGTACGAATTAATTAACACAAGATTATGAAACATCGTGCTTGCAAATTTCAACGAACTCAATGAAATAGAATCACGAATATTACACACACACATACAAAAGAAGAAACATTATACGTACAACACAAATTAGCCTTATCACCGAGAGCGAGTGATATTATTGATTTAAATCAATCATCAATGTGTCCCTCTAAAAGATATAGTTTTCTTATGTCTCTAACAAGCACAGCATCGGCAGTGCGCACGCGTACTCGACGCACCAAACCGTTCCGATCAGGATAACATTCCTCAACGATGGCCTTTGGCCACTTGCCACTTTAACGTTATCATCACCGACCAAAACTAAATCACCAGGTTCTAGATTCGGCGAAGTTCCAAACCATTTCTTTCGAGGCTAAAGCAAAGGTAAATATTCCGCTAGCCAACGTTTCCAAAATATGTCAGCTAGTGCTTGGGTTTTTCGCCAAGATTTCCGGTACTGATCCCCTTTCATAAAAACATCATAAAAACATAAAAACATCTGGCGGAAGGCTACTGTCCAATGTGCCGGTGAGAAGCATATTGGGTGTCAACGCGGTAAGGTCACGAGGATCGGTAGAGACATCGACTAAAGGACGATCATTTAATATTCGCTCTACTTCAGCGACCAACGTTAATAGGTCAAATTCGTTCAATAAACTTTCACCCACTATTCTCCGCATTAGTGTGCGTATACTCTTAATTATACGCTCCCACACTCCTCCTGAATGCGAACAAGCTGGCACGTTGTATTCCCAATTAATTTGCTCTTGTAACAACCAATTTTGTATTTGGTGGTCATTCCAGGAGGCAATACCCGAATTAAGTTCCCTTTCAGCACCCTTAAAATTAGTAGCATTATCACTAAACATTGTTGATGGTTTTGTACGACGAGAGACAAATCTTCTAAATGCTTGTATAAAGGCACTTGCCTCAAGAGACTCAGCTACTTCAAGATGAACGGCTCGTGAAGCCATACAAGTGAAGACGACAACGTATCGTTTGACAATATTCCTTCCGATGCGCACATTTAACGGACCCATCAAATCCACTCCTGTCGCCGTAAACGGTGGCCTCCCAGCAATCACACGTGACTCAGGGAGATTGGCCATTCGTTGACAGCCAGCTTTAGCAGTCCACAAACGACATTTAAAACATTTTAGCAGAACCTTTTGCACAGCTGCTCGACCGCGTACAATCCAGAAACGTTCACGCAAGCAGTTGAGAACATGAGACACGCCGCTATGGCCAGCATTTTCATGATACATTCTTATTAGCATTTCTGTTACAAAGTGGTTCGGCGGTAATATAATTGGGTGTTTCTTTTCCAAGGGAGCATCAGAATTTTGTATTCTTCCCTCCATTCTCAAGACTCCATTATATATAAAGGGACTTAGTCCTTTCAACTGACGAAATTTGAAAAGAGTACGAGCTAATGATTCAGAAACCAGTCTACTTGACGATCGATGGTCTATTACATTCGGCAGTTTAGCCATGACGTCAGGAAACGCCTCCAACTGCACTAGTCGAGCAATGTTTAGAGTGGCATCATTCAATTCTTGTACAGTAAGACGACCACATAAGGGAGGATCATGATCCCTTATGAATTTCCATTTTATGTACTTAATAAATCGTAGCCACCACGCAGTAGCACGCTGAAGTTTTTGGTACGATGAAAAACGTGACATCTGCCGATGCAAGTAATCAACACAATTCAACCTTAGAGAACAGCAAATCTTTGTCTTCTTCGTTTCTTCATCATCCGATGGATCGCACCACTCTGGTTGTTGAGGCCAGTCATCCTCAGCATTATGAAGGAATGAGGGCCCATTCAACCATAAGTCTACAGTCTCATATTTACTTGGCACACCCCTTGAACCAATGTCCGCGGGATTAAGAGCTGAGGGTACATAGCGCCATTGATTAGGCGAACTAAGTGAGTGAATCACTCGCAATCGGTTGGCAACGAAAGTTTTAAATCGCTTATTAGTATTATTTATATAACACAATGCAATAGTGGCATCTGTCCACATCACTACTTTACTAAATTCATAATCCAGCTCATTACATACAAAGGCACACAACTTAACTGCAAGAGTGGCAGCCGTAAGTTCTAAGCCGGGTACGCTGACTGCTTTGAGAGGAGCAACGCGAGATTTACCCATGCAAAAAACGCACGCAATTACATCATTTGCATAACGAAAACGAATATAACAGACAGCAGAATAACCAGTAGTACTGGCATCACAAAAAACATGTAATTCAACACGCTCTAATATTTTATTGGCGAGCTTAAAGCAGCGGCGCAACGATACGCCCTCTAAGTACGCCAAAGACTGTAACCATTGGTCCCAGACAGCACGCTGCTGTTCGCCCAACGGAGCATCCCAAGAGGATTCGGTTTTGCACGCTTCCTGCAAAAGCCTACGAGCTGGCAATAAAAAAGGTTGTATAATACCCACCACATCAAATATTTGACTTACCATGGACAAAAGCCCTCTACGAGTAAACGGCCTAGAGGTCACCTTTACACGAGTCTTAAGTTGATCGGATTTTGTGCACCAATAAAGCCCAAGTGCTTTTTGTGTGTTTGGGCCAAACTCTACCACGCTTGATGCACGGTCAGCTTCTGAAATACAGCTTAAAACGCGGGAATTATTGGAAGAAAATTTAGACAAATGAAATCCACCACTACTCAGCAGCGATCTCAATTGTGAAATTAAAGATATGCAACCATCAACACTACTACAAGACTTAAGCATGTCATCAACATAAAAATTTTTAAAAACAGTTTGTATTACCTCATGGTCGGCGTCAGCAACATTGTCGACAGCTGTCTTATGAAGTGCAAACGATGCACAACTTGGCGAACACGTCAAGCCAAAGGGCAACACGTTCATTTGGTAATCCAGTGGAGTCTGGGTCATATCATGATTAGGAAACCACAAAAACCGTAACACCGATCTGTCCTGTTCTTCTACAAATATCTGATGAAACATATTTCTAATATCGGCAGCAACAGCTACCTCTTCCTGCCTAAATCTCAGCAAGACACCAGTTAAATTATTACATAAATCTGGACCCTGTAAAAGCACATCGTTAATAGAAGTGTTATTAAATTTAGCACTACAGTCGAAAACTATGCGAAACTTCTCACCTGTGCAATGGTGTGGTAAGTACCAAATTAAACTTTCTGTAGACGATCTTTGATTGGTGACTAGACTAGCATGACCTTCATCTATATACGAATTAATTTTTGTACAATATTTTTCATATAAATCGGGTGATCTTTCCAACCGTCGCTTAAGCCCAGCTAAACGCTTTAAGGCTAACTCTCGGTTATTTTCCAAACCTGGATTTTTAAGCTTCCAGGGCAATTGAACCTGATAATGCTTATCACACTTCGTAACGCCTGATTTCATAATGTTCAACGCCCTCTTATCTTCCAGTGACATTTCAGGCCTTTGATATACATCAAGATCATGAAAATCTTGTTCCAGAAAATTGAGTATATCATCACAAAGGCCATCATCTTCCCTTCCATCAGGTAAAACAGACACTTTAGCACAAATGTTGTCACTAGACTCGTTTTCAAATGCATTGTATTCTGAACCAAATATTGTCCAGCCAAGTGCTGTATGTAATCCATAAGGTTGTCCATACTCACCACAACGCTGCTCACTTATCTTAAAGACTTCATGAGCATTAGCACCTAATAGAAGCTCTACATTAGCAGGTACCAAAGTTGGAAACTCTAAATCTTCTAAGTGAGGATACCTAAGTACTACATCATTACTTGGAATATTTTCTTCCATGTTTGGAAGTTTATCCATTACCCTGCATTCAGTGATTTTGAACACATGTGGCTCATTAATTCCACAAATAAAAAATTCACTAGTTCTTGATGAACAAGAAGAAATAGACCCAATTCCACTTAATTTTACCTGATCATTCATCTGATTTAAACCAAGACGATTAACTAAACTAGAACTACTAATGCATGTAGTAGAGCCACTGTCCAAAAGAGCATAAGTTGTTACTGCATTATTGGAATCATTTTTCCAGACCTTAATGGGCAAAATATTCATAAATCGTTTATTAGCTGCAGGTATAGCAGCTCTAGTATTAGAAAGTGACACCACCACATTCTCTGCAGCTTCAACATTTTTCTTTGATTCAATCGACTGGGTCAATTTAGGAGATGATATGCTAGTGTGCAGCAAAGTATTGTGACGTTGACCACAAACCTGACAACTTCTTTTAAACTCACAATCAACAACTCGATGACCTATTCTTAAGCAATTAAAACATAAAGACTTCTCTTTTACCAATTTTTGTCGTTCTTCAACAGAATTTTCACTAAACTTAAAGCAGTTCCACAAGGAATGTGAACCTTTACACAAAAAGCATAGACGACTAGTCTTAAAGGCATCACCATAAGTTTTAGAAGTTCCATTTGAGACTAACATGGTTTTAATATTTGATCTAGGGAAAGGTGGTTTACCTTTTGAACCAGACGTTTTACCATTATTTTTGTAAAATTGAAAGGTTTGTTGTGCCCATTCTGTTTGGGCATATTTGGCAGCATCATTTACAATAGAAAGCAGGTCACAAAAGGTGGCATGAGAGCCACATTTATTAAAACTTAACTCAGCAAATCGCTCCTGTAGGCGAATAGGTAATCTATATAATACACCCTTAAGAACCTCAGAACCATTAAGTTCAGAAAGTAATCCCTGACTTTCGAATAAACATTTACAGTTGTTCATTTTAATTGTTAATTCATTTAATCTTTTAACATCACTAATACAAATTGTTGGACCATGTAAAATTTCTTCTTTAACCCTTTTTAATAATAACATAGAATCACCATACCTCTGATCCAGAAGCTCCCAACTTTATAATAGCCTTCCTGCTTATTATAATAGCTGTTACAGCCCTTTATAACTTCAGCTGCTTCACCAACTAAATACAGTTTCAAGTACAAAAGTCGACGATGGGCATCCAGGCATACAGGTTCTACAAACGATTTAAATTCTTGCACAAAGGCAGGGTACTCTGCAATATCTCCACTAAACTTAGAAATTTGTATATGGGGTAAAGATAAATGGCTTGCAGATGGCCAATCAAGATACGGAGCAGAGTTAGTTGCACTAAAATATGGATGAAAGTTGGGTTGAAATGGTGGTTTTAAAGTATGTGGATTACAATTAGACCTAGTTGAATGAGCTTTAGGCTCCCTATAACCTATACTATTCCTAGAAGAATTAGCTTCAGCTTGGCTAACATCCTGAGTAAAAGAACCAGTTTGGTCTAGTACATTATAAGCCTCAGAACTAGAATCCAATGACTCACCTATAGAGTTATCACATGAACCTTCCCTACTACTTCTACATTTAATTTTAATTACATTAATCAAAGTTTGCTCTCTACCATGGGAAGCAGTCAATTCCTGCTGTAGCTTATCCACTAGAGCCAAGACATCTGCATCAACATGGGGAACTTTATCAACAGTAGTGCTATCAGCACTAGCTCCTAAATTATAATGAGACATACCTTAACTCAAAATAGAAATAAACAATCTTATCAAAATAGACTAAAACATAAGAATAACTGTAAACACCAAACACAAATGGATAGCTATTCGGTAATGAATATAAATAAGCAAATATTACCTTATGCAAAATAAAAAAAAATTCTAACTTTAAGACTACAACTTAAGTCTGTAAAGCCTCAAAAACAAAGTTCAAACTGGGATGATCGGTGATCAATCAGCTTCTTATTCAAAATAGATCACAATTCACAAATTAACAACAATTACAATAGCAGGGGTAATAATAACAATGATAATAATGGTGATGATGATGATTACCGAATAAAACTTATCCCAGTGAAATCAAATCTTCAAATTACAACAAATCGTACCTAACGGCACATTAACAGTCTAAACTGAGTTGTAGCCAAACGACTAACCAAACCCAACCAAATCGACAAGTCTCATTACCAGTCAACCTTATTAGAGAAAGAATTATTTTCACGAGGTAAATATTCACATTGGTTGAAACAATCAATTGACGGATCCGGAACACTCTTATTCTGGTCTCAAAATCAACCATGCCAAAACCTCTATAATCTCTAACTCCCCAACTTTACTATCATCTTTTCGCAACACATTTCCCCAAGGTAAAACCCTTACCTCTGCTAAAATCCTTGAAATAACCTTCTCTTTTCATAAAGAAGATCTGTCCAGAAACTGGGATGACCTCATCCGTTCACTCCCCCATACCTCCTTGGCTATTCTAAATCCTAAAGACTCTCTTTACTCCTAAACCATCTCCTTAAACCAACACTTTTTACCCAGAATCCTTTTTCTCTCAAGAATCATTCCTCCTAGTCCTAAACAGATTAAATCCTTAACCACCCTTCTTTTCAAATTCCTATGGAACTTCTCCCCTTTCGAACCCATCAAAAGATTGACCCTTTATTTACCTAAATCAAACGGTGGCATTGCCCTCCCCAATATAGGAATTAAAACAACTACAGCTTTTCTATGGAAATTCTTTTATCTTCTTAAAACTCCTAACCCTCACTCTTTCTTTTGGATGTCTTATGCTATATATAATATTGGTACCAATCTCCAACCAATAAAACCTGAACTATACACCAACTCTGAACCCCACCGTCTAAACCCAACCCTCTCTGGACTAAAACCCTTTCGCTCTATAAAAAAATAACTACTCCCCTCATAGACATTGAAAATCTAACCTTTAAAACCCTTTATCTATCCCTATTACAACCTGAACCTAACCCCATCCCTATCTTAGATTCTGAAACCCCTCATAATTAGCTACGTTTAACCCTTGTAAAACCCCGTCCCTCCCTTTTCTTCAACCTGGAAAGGGAAATATCCTTCAGATCAGCATATAAAGGCTTTACCTGGGGATGTTTCTTTTCCAAACACAATATCAAGCCACGAAACCCTAACGATTTCCGGTGTAAACTCTGTTCCTTCCCTTCTGATGATCCCCATCATCTTTTCTTTTTCCGTCCTTACTCCCAAAAATTAATTGAACATTTCGAATCGCACCTTTCCTTCTTATTCAAAAAACTCACTTCCCTTTCACAAAATACACTACTTTTTAACCACACAAACACAACTGGCATACCTCACATCATCACTACCAAATTAGCCTCACTAATTCGACTCTCCCTTTACCACATAAGAAATTATCTTTCCCATACTAACACTCCCATCTCGAATTCCTTATTAAATGAAGAAAAATACAAAATAAAAACAAAATTTAAAACCTTTCTTGAGAAGAACTTCCCTGATCTTATACAATAAATCCCTAATGTTTTTCTTCTACCTTTAAATATATACTCTTTCTCATACTAGTAACTATAAATGCTTCCTTTCTTCTTTAACTCATAGACTTACCTAAACTGTCAACTCAAATTATATAAAACCACCTAAATCAACCAACGAAAATGCTTTTAATGTTCTGTGTTTTTTTTTACAACCAATTGTCTTTTTCATTTGTTATTATTGCCTTTTCTCCGCCCTATCATATTTTGCATATAGGCATGTAAATGTTTTTTTTTCATTGTTGTATTTTTCCCATCCAATGTGTTTAATTTAATTTTTTTTCACTCCACATATTAAGATTCTTTTTGCTTTCCACTTTGTACATAGCCAACTGATTACTATTGTTGAATGTGTTTCCTTCGGTTCCATGACCACTTTTGCATCCACCTTATTTCTTATCATTAACGCTATTGTTGCATTCTTTACGCTTGCCTAATGTATGTCCAGGTGTGTTTCGCTTTTGCGCCTTACACGTCTTGCACCCATGTAATTCATGCCTAGTATTCTTTGCTATTTAACCTCAACAACCGTGCTTTTTTTTCTTCGTTGTTCTGTATTTTGCTTTCTGTATATATAATTTTTATTAAAAGTTTCAAAAAAAAAAAAAAAAAAAGGAGGGACAGCTCGAGTCAAAAGTGATTGTGTTTGGCCACAGGAGGTGGACTGTTAGATTTTGTATCGGTTGACGAGTGTTGAATTTATTTTGTGCCAGTGGTTGGGAGTTGTGTTCTACAGAGGTAGAATTATTTGCGGTCATTGAATCAAGTTATAGTGTTGATTTCGCTTTGCAGTTTGGCAAAGCGTCGAATAGAATTTCGTCGGTCGTGATTTTGTAATACATTCGTTTTTATTAGAGATAGTGATCTCTGTTTGTTGTTGTGAAGAAGAGTCTTCAATGAAACCAATCCAAGCTTTTGTTAAACCAACTGTACAAAAGCTTCAGGCTCATAGCAAGACTACTTCTTGAGCTGGAAAAAAATAAAATTTAGAAAGCTTTGTTTCAGCGCAGGTATTCGGGTTACCTAGCTCAACTGGTACTTTAGGATTCCCGAACAAAGTTTGTGACACAGCACCATCGTAGGTTTGCGCAATTAATTTATTTTTACACTTTCAAGTTTCAATGCATTTAAAGACATATTAAAATACAGCTTCTGCTTTGCGGCCACCACTGACATCAGTAAACTCTATAAATCGTTCTTTAACAGCGCAATCTTTTGTGACATAACGGAAAACAGTAGAAAGTTAGGCGAAGTTTGATACATCACTAGTTTTATCGAGGAGAATTGCAACAAAATTAGTCTCAGTAAGTTCTTTTTCTATTTCATTTAACATGCTTATTTGAATGGCATTAATTAAGTCATTTTGAATTCGATTTGAGACCCACGAGAGGACAGAAGCTGTGGCTAGATGGTTTGCCAACTTTACATCATACTTGCTTATCAAATGCAGAAGTTCTTTATAATTTCCACAATTAATGGATACTTCAGATTCAAAATGACCACGAAATGATAATTCTTGGAGGCTCAAAAATATAACTGCATCAATCAATCTTCGTATTATGGCTCTGTTTTTTTTAACTTTCTCGTTATTGTGCTGAATGCTCAGTTTTTTACTTGCATCTAACTGCAAATCTATGCAAACTTTTTCAAATGTTTTAAGGTCTATAAAAGATCTTATGTGTCTCTGGGAATGCTCGTGTTTTCGTATTGACATATGTAGACTATTTAAATCATCATAACCTTTTTCATTCCAAACAATCTTTTCTAAATTGTAAACTAAGCATGGCCAGCAAAATAATTTATTTAGTTTAGCATTTCCTGTTAACCATTTTTTCTTTTTGTACCAGTTAGTTTGAAAATGTCGAACACACTTCTTGTTCGAGCTTTGTAAATTAACCAGTTTTGGCATTGGTCTACCGTTATTCATTATTAACTGCTTCCCTTCGAAATCTCTTTTGGAAAATTATTTTTCAAAATATCTTCAATAAAACACAGTTATGCATTTCACTTTATATAAATAATTAAATGATAAAAACAATTCAAATAATTCATTTCATTTAATATAAATAATTCAATGATATATACGACGCAGCTGGTGAAATTGATAACCTCACATCGCACATACACTCTCAGCGCTGACTTTGTATCGGCGTTGCCAGCGCATTATTTTAAAAAATAACAAAAGATAACAAATTTATACAACAAAGTCAATATGTTAATATAATTAATAAAAAACATGTAATTACTTAGTTAGTTTTTAAAATATTAACAAGAACGAAAAAATCTGCGAATTGCCAAGCGGAAAAGCCAACACCAGTTGACTTAACTAAGAAGTTAACTGACTAACTGGTTACCATAACGGAATAAATATTTCATTGATGATTTGACTGACTGGTTGACTAACTGATTGACTGTGTGGTATTGACTTTAATAGGGGTAAAAATTTGAACAAACGTTTAGTAGTCAATTGGGGCTTACGTTGTCAAATATTGTTGTCCATTTTTGATACATTTCTTTCAAAGCAAAAATTATATAATTTGTAAAGTTTAATGCCTCTTTCTATTTTTTATTTTGTTGGTTTTAGAGCAAAGGTAGGGTGAAATCAAATGCGCAAAAATAACAAGTTCAAATAAACATTTTTTTATTAAAAATATCAGGAAGGTCAAAGAAACGAGTTGACGTCAAGCCCCAGCACTCGCTACATTCCTTGTGTGAATATCGTTTTTGCTAACATCTTTGTGCAATAGAGTAACAGGTGTATTTATAATATACTGCATTTTTAGAAATATTCATTCGTGCCTATTTTAAAAAGTTATAAATGATTTGTTCACTTTTTAAAAACTTTGTTTTGGTTTTCTTCCTTATTTATGGATTGCGACTTTCTTTTTTATTGTTACCATTTAAACCTGTCTCTAGCTCAATTATCTGCAAAATATTAACAATGCAGCAAATCACATCTGCATGAGAGGACACGCTGGAAAAGCTTAAGACACGTTCAAAAGTTAATGATTATTCCACCACACCAGTTTCTTCATTTTCAGTAATTAACACAAGTAATATATCTGCTTTTATCTGCCAGCATTGTAAACTGTATGAATCATTAAAAGATTAGCTTTTTTACGAATAAGTAGTAGTTTAAATACGGCCAGCATTTAAAAATTAGGTAATATTTTTATATAATATAAAAACTCAGGAATAGAAATTAACAGGAAAGTGTAAAAAATTTATAGCTAGTTAATCGATTTAGTTTTTAGTTTGATTTTTGTTAATTTGTTTGCTTCGGTTTGTCTTATTTTTAAACTTTATATCTATTTATTTTGCTTCATGTGTTAGATTGTTTTTGGTCGTCTGTTTCTCACCTTTGATTTTACTATCTCGGTCAACCCCAAACAAAGTTGTAAAATTCAGACGGCATTGCTCTTATAGGAACATAAAAAATGCAAACCCTCCACCACGCTAAGCTGGGAATCTATTGGACAGATTGTTCTTTTGTTTTTTGAAAATTTAAGTGCAGAAATAGTTTTGACCAATGAAAACAAAAAACTATAATTTGTGAAATTCGACCGAGGTATTTTTTGTGTCCTTGCCAATATTTTTTATAAACCAAAACAACCCTCGACTCAAATATGTTTTACACCTCTGGTTTATTATTAAACTGCCAAGAGAAGCTCTTTTACTTGATTTCTTAACTAAAACTTTGAAAATTTTCTGGAGTATTCAATTCTAACAAAATTTATTGGTTTTGTGTCAAAAGCTCTAAACATTTTTTAGGACCACCCAAAATAGACTTATGTCAATCAATTAATATCAGCGGAGTTTTTCTCGTGAAATTTAACAAAAGCAAAATTGAAATTTACTGCGAAGTTGAACCTGATCAACAAAATAAATGGCTGGTGACGATTAACTACTTGTTTTGATAAAACTCAAAAATTTTAGTTGATTTCATTTCTAATTTTAAGGTATTTTAAAGACGAATAGACGGAAGTGAGAACTTTTATCGGACCTGGAGCGATTATCAAAACGGATTTGGAAACAAGAGTGGAGAGTTTTGGCTGGGTAAGAAGAACATTGCACGTACTTATTGCATTGTTAAACACATTATAAAAGTTCTGTCTAAAATTTTTTTAGTTCAATTGAAAATTGTAGGTTTAAGTTACAAAAGCAAACACTAGTGATTGGGTTTACCTATTTAAAAAAAAAAAGAAAACTAAAATTAAAAGGTTAACATTTTGTTTTTATGAGCTTTTAAAGATTTTTAACCAAGCTGCATAAAGATGAGAAACACCAGACTCGAGTTTCGCTCTTATTAGAGCTCGTCAGTGATGCTTATCTCACCGCGAATCTGGTGTTTCTCATCTTTATATAGCTTGTTTAAAAATTAATTCTAAATCCTCATAATTCTTCAAATTTTAAAGATTTCTTTAAATTTAAAAAGAATTTTCTTATGCAATAACTTTGCTTCAAAACCCGTTTAATAAGAAAAAATTAATGAAATCATTTTAGGGTTAAAAATTTTGCACACCATAACCCAGTCTCAAACATATCAACTGCGAATAGAATTAGAAGATTGGAATGGCAACACTGCTTATGCTTTATACAAGTGTGATTGATCAGATCATTTCAAATTCTATATAAATATTTAAAGCTTTTTAACTTTTGTTTTTAACTTAATTAACTTTTCAAAAAATAGTAACTGTTTGCGTAGCTGTTCTCAACTAGTTACCCAAGAAGTATATAAAGCTGACCAAAAAAATTCCTTTGAATTTATGAAAAAATTTTGAAAAATGCAAAGCGATTATCAGACAGAAAATTAGAGCACAAATTAGGGTAACTTCCTCTTTCTTTGTCATAAGTATCACGTTTGCATTGTTTATTTTACGTGCCCCGTGGCTGGAAAATGGGCTGCAAATCACTCACTTACTTCCATTTCTCACATTACCTAAAAGTAAAATATAGCTTGAAAACTTCTTTGATTTTTTTTTTATTATTTTAATTTATGTTAATTATTTAGCATAAAATATAAAACAATTTTAAGTTAGATATTTAAGAAAAACAAAATCTATATATCTTCATAAAGCACTTTGCCACAGAAGTGAACACGTTTTCAACTTTTATTTTCATTTTTTGACAGCGGTGTGCACATGAACCTCTAATTAATGACTTTAAACCCTTTCCAGTACTTTCTGCATAAAGTAATTTTGTGCTGTGTTTATGCTTTTCACAGTTTTTTAATGTGGCGTCAGCAAGACGATTTTTCCGTTTTCTTTCTTTGCATAAAAGTTTTTGAAAGTTTTGTGAAAAAATGTCCATCACAATATGGTATGGTACCGCATGTCTGTAATGTATCGTACTTTTACAAATAATTTTTATAAACTAATTTTGTCAAATTTATAAAATTGTAGAGACATATCTAACAAAATGATTCTGTCTTGCAAATTTCAAAGGAAACTATATACATCCTTTTCCGGTGCCCAGGTATTTTAAAATACTGTAGGACAAAAAAATTACTCCATGTTCTTATATTTAATTTTGGCGCCCCTGAACACATTCTCTATATTGGGCTGCTTTGGCCGACCAATTATGTAGCTAAAAACAAGTTAAAGACGACGATTAATTTTCAAGTTTGCGTGATTTTTTAGGTAAATTTTTTAGATTTTTGCGTAAAAGAATTTAGAGTAAAAAAGTTTTTTATTTACGTGCAGCCTAGAAGGTGGCATTCTTATACATGTCAAAAACGGTCTAATCTACTCTCTTCTCTCTCTAACACCTTTTCTCACTTGATCCTTGCTCCAATTATTTAGCTATCACAGTTAAAATAAGAGTGGTCTTACCTACTCATTTTTTCAATCTCTATTTCCCTACTATCCTCCCTTCTTCTGACTCCCATCTTAAATCCTTTCCACTCTTTCTCTTACTTTTATGTCCCACTACTTGCATTTTTGGAAATTTTAACTATCATTATTCATTCTGGGCTCTCACAGCCCGGAGGACCACTTAGGCAAAGATTTGTTTTACTGGTTTCTCTCCTCTGATCTATTACCTCCCAACAACCCTGACCAGCATATTTTTGCATTAGAAATTGTTATCGAATATTTTCGTGAACAATACTTGTTCTACGTACAAGTATATAATACTATAATTAAAATGAAAAGTTAGAGATCTGTTTGCACTCGCCGTGGGTTTGATCTAATCTTAATGGATTCTATTGTAATTGTAGCTACACTCGCACCCACCCGGGCGTCGTATTCTAGCTAATAATTATTATGTAAAGTGCCTTCAGCTGCCGATTATAATTTTTGAATTGATTTGAATGTTATTTGTTTTGTTTTTTGTAATCTTTGACTTACTGTAAGCTGCGATCACTTTTAGATTTAACTTTTATTTTCTAGACCTATTGTGACCAATTGAAGAGCTTAGTTCTTTATGTACGTACTTAAGTCACATAATGTCATTTTGAGAAAATGAGGTTTAAAGTTTTCAAAAACCCTACTTCTACAAGAGAAATACGCTAAGATTTCGAACCTCTGTGCTATTCAAAAAGTGATTTCCTGAAAATATTTTTTGTTAGAATATTTCTCGCAAGTAAACAAACAATTTTTTCAGTTTATCTCATTTTTTCGAAAATGTGACTTAGGTACTTTTAGAAATAGGGCCTTCAATTGTACATTTCAAAAAGATTGTGAGTTTAAGAATACATTTGTTTTTTGAAAGTTATATAATACATCTATAGTTTGAGTATACAAATATATCGTTATTAGGCCACTGCAGCAAATAAAATATTGCCCCATTTATAACCGAAAACTACGATATCATGTATATTTATAACCAAAAATTACGAAACTACGATTTAGAACCATATTAATCCTAATTTACCGAAGGGGAGGTCCTTAGAGAATCTTTTTAAAAAACGTTATAAAACGTTATAACTCGTAAAGTTTTTAAAAATGTTATAACTTGTAAAGTTTTGATGAAAAAAACGTAACCGTAGTTTTAGTATAGCAGGCTATTTTTTTGACTATTTTCATAATTTTTGTACACTTTCATTGACTGCAATTCAATTGCTGTTCAATCTTTACTTACCAACTGTGTGTCTCGTCTGGCTGTGTTTGTCAAGATTACTGCGTCACGTAGTAGTTATTTGTTTTTGCAGCAGACCGTGACTAATCCGATTATGTCGCAAAACAAAGCAATCAACGAAAGTTTGAGGACCTTAAACTTTATGCAAAATAAGAAGACTATAATAGCAATAATGATTAAAAGACAAAGCTCCGAGTTATCAAAGCTTATTTAGTAGTGTGACAAATTACGTAACAAAAATGAAAAGGGATCTCGTGCTTCGTATCACAAGTATACAAAATTATTTGGTTTAAAACGGATCTAAATGCCTTATTGGTGAAGGCACCTAATCAATAAAATATAATAATTACAATTTCAATTTAAATTCAACAATGTAATCATATACTACAAGCGCCTGTTTCGATCTTGTTTGATCTCATCAGGTATATATAATTACAAGTAGAAAATTCGCTGTAAATTTGGAACTGATAACTATTTGATACCTATTTGATTCGATGCGTTATCAGCTTCAAATTTTACTGCTTCACATCATACCTTTACTATAATGAATGAATTCGACGTTTTATCAGCTTTAAATTTCTTCAATGGATTCGACGTGTTATCAGCTTCAATGATTTCGACGTGTTATCAGCTTCTAATTTCAAATTCCAGCATTCTTTTCAAATAACTTCCTATTTCTTAGCACAATTTTGTTAATTTTTTGATGCAGGTTACATAGACAACGTCATTCTGTCATTCTGTTTTTCGCTGGCGTCCGAAATTCTTCTTATTAATTTGCCTTTTAATTTTAATAGTAAAAATTCCAAATTTTCAAAAAAGTTGCAATGGAATTCTCCTAGTACATTAATATTCTCGTCGATTTCTTTGACTTTTTATCAAATTTTACTGTAATGAATTAATTCGACATGTTATCAGTTCCAAATTTACAGCGAATTTTCTACTTGTAATTATATATACCTGATGAGATCAAACAAGATCGAAACAGGCGCTTGTAGTGTATTATTACAATGTTGAATTTAAATTGAAATTGTAATTATTATGTTTCATTGATTAGGTGCCTTTACCAATAAGGCATTTAGATCCGTGTTAAACCAAATAATTTTGTATACTATAATAGCAAATATATTAAAAATAAACACATTGAACTAAACTAGAATAAATTTTCTCCAACATAGCAAAAAATCAACTGCGCAGCTACTGTCTGTTAAGAGTATTGGACGTGTAAACTTAGGGTCCTCCGAGGACACCCCCCATAGGTAGTCAACAGAAAAAAACATTCTAGGTAGATAAGGGTTAATGTTGGCATTGCTTGTATTAATCAGAATATAGCTGGTGCAAGACAAAATCAGCTTCTTGATGGTGACAGCCTCATAGATTTATACATTTATGATAACTTAGACTAACCGAAAAATGTTGGAGTGAATAAATAAAAAAAGGTTCTAGTTTTTTACTTCTATCATTGCAAAGTTTTTTAAATTCCGACCAGCATTCAGGCATTTAAAAACTGTTCAAGTTCATCTCCATCTAAAAAACTTATTTTCGTAATATTACTTTAAAGAATATTTTAATTTTATTGCAATATGCAACAGATTGAAAATAATTATTTTTTTAAGCTTAACGTTAACAAGACAATGTTTTATGCTGCATAACCATGGATATTCTAAAATATTTTGTTAAGTGTTTTTTTACCCAAATGAATTAGCTAACGTGGTTATAAACAATTATAATTTTAACAGACGTTTCCGATTTTTGGATCATGTTTCAGGGTCAAAACAATGTCAGCAATTTTTTTACTAAAATGTTTAGCAGAACAAAATCACTACAAAGCACTTAATTGTTGTTACGGACCATTTAATTCAAGGTAAAAAGCAATTTATTATTATGGGGTCAGGTATGCTTCGATGCCCACTCGATGCCGCCTACTCGATGCCAGCCCAACTCGATGCCAAAATATATAGTTTAACACTAGAAACCCCAATGGGTCATTTTTGACCCATTTATGATTTTAAATAGTTACCATTCAATCAGTGAAAATTTTTTTCAACAAAACTTGGTGACTTTTCCTAATTCGGTTTATACTTTTATATGGTATATGCACAATTGTTAAAATGTGAAAGTTTTTTCCAAAAAATCTTGATATACCTAGAAGTACCACATGGGTCAAAATTGACCCATCTACATAAACAATCTTAGTGTTGCTTTAATATATTTGTAGAGAAAGCCTAGAAAAGAACAAGCATTTTTTTATACTTACAATCAATTATTTAGTGTATTATATGGTATATATTGCAACCTTATTTACATTTTAGAACAATTAGTTTTGTTCCAAACTTGAACTTGTTAGTATTTTCCAAAGAGTCAAAGAGTAAAGTTCGTTCAATTGACATTCATTTCTATCTTTCAGAAAATAAGTGTGATTTGTTACCTATTCCTAAGATATTTTTGACCCTAATAATGAAAAAATTAAACTTTCAAGAAACTCTCAAACTTTTACAAAGTGATGACATTTACTCATCTTGTGATGAAAGTGACTTTGATGAAACTCAACTGATTGAGTCTTTTTCATCTGAAGATAGTGAGGAAGATGACTCTATTATTGAAGATGAAGTGGTATGCATTGAACAAGAAAATTTGTCCAATGTTCAAGCAAGTTCATCTTCACATTTAAGTAATGAAGAAGTACAAACTCGCAATGGAATCATATGGAGAAGATTCCAGGAAGGGCAAAGTTCCAGAGGACGATTCCCTTCGGAAAATGTGTTTACCCCAAAACCAGGACCAACAGCTTACAGTTGCAGACAAGTGATGAAAGAAAGTCCTCTAAGTGCTTTCCAATTATACATAGATGAAATAATGTTGAGATCAATACAAAGGTATACAATTCATCATGCACACCTTGATGATAAAAATTTCAATTGCCCTCTAGAAGAACTGGAAAAATTTATTGGTTTGCAAATTGCTCGTGGTGTTTTGGAGAGAAAAAATACTCCAGTGAAACAACTATGGAGTAAAGAATGGGGTCATCCTATTTTTGCAAGTACGCTGAGCAGAAATCGCTTTGAAAGCATAATGAAACATCTAAGGTTTGATAACGTATCCACTCGTGCAGAAAGAAGGACAAAGTCAGAAAAGTTTTGTCTTATTTCAGAAACATGGAATGCTTTTATAGAAAACTGTCAAAAGTGCTATGTCCCAAACCTAAATTTGACAATAGATGAACAACTTTTCCCTTGTAAAACTCGCTGTCCATTTACCCAATACATGCCAAATAAACCAGATAAGTTTGGAATGAAATTTTGGCTATTAGCTGATTCAAAATCAAAATATTTGTGCAATGGAAAACCATATTTAGGAAAGGATCCATTGCGCAAAAAGGAAAATGATCTTCCCACTGATGTGTGTCTTTCCCTTTTGAAACCATATTTCAAAAAGGGATACAATGTTACTACAGATAATTTTTTCACAAATGTTAAACTAGCTGAAACTCTAAAACTTGAAAAAACAACTATTGTAGGAACTGTAAGAAAGCAAAGAAAAGAAATACCAAGTGTAGAATCAACAATGAAAAAAGCATCTATTTTTTCTTCAGAAATACTTCTTTCTGATTCAGGCTGTTCACTTACCATATACAAAGCAAAGAAGAACAAAATTGTTTATATTCTAAGTTCAATGCATAAAGATGTCTCAATTGACAAGAATCACTCGAAAAAACGCCCTGAAACAGTTGAATATTATAACAAAACTAAAGCTGGAGTCGATGTATTGGATCAAATGTCTCGCTACCATACATGCAAATCAGCAACTCGAAGATGGCCAGCTGCATGTTTCTTCAACATTATTGATTGTGTTTGCATAAATGCCTTCATTGTCTATAAAGAAGTTACCAAAAGTTCAATTTCAAGAAGAAAATTTCTTTTAGAATTAGTAAAAGAACTATGCAGATATAACAAAATTGCTGAATCTGAACCCTCATCAAATCCAAAATGTTCTGACTCTACAAATTCACCAAGATCTCTGAAGCGCAAACACTGCCAAATAGATAATTGTCCAAATAAATCTAATAACTATTGCATTGAATGCAAAAAATTTTGCTGTGGGTTTCATACAAAAGCAAAGAAGTTAATTGTAACTTGTTCAAAGTGTGTCAAAAATTTGTGACTGTTTGTCGTTGATTTGGTTTTGTCACTATATAAACATATAACCTATAGTACAGCATATTGGACTATGGCATACATGTAACTTTGTAACAGCTAAGTTTGTGAAATGAGTAAAATTACAAATTTTTTTCAATAAAATTCTGGAAAATAACTGGTTTTATTTGTCTATGGTATGTAGAGTTAACACCACAAAAAATATATCAAAACAAAAGCAAATTTAACTAATGGGTCAAAAATGACCCATTCGGTCCTTTTAGGTAGTCAAAAACCTTGGGGCTTCTAGTGTTAACTTTCAAATTGTTGATGATAATATTAGGATGACAAACTTGATAATATAACTTAATTTTTAACTTTAAAGTTTTATAAACTTTCCTTACAAATTAATGAGATTTTATGTAAGCTTGTAAATTTATCAATGTTGACTCTATTGCCGGAAAAATTATTGCAATTATTAACTAGTTGACGATTAATAAGCCAACTAAGTAGCATCAAAGTTGTTCTTACGTGTACATAACTATATGACCTCAAATTTCAAATATAGTAAAATTTTGACATTGTTAATCAGTGGCGAATATGAGTTATTTTCAAAACTCTTGTGAAAAAACAAAAATAATTTAAAGTCTACAATTTAAAGATCAAAAATATATACATGTCAATCAAGTAATGTCAGAAGAATTTTTTCAATTAAATTCAAAGGAAACACAAGTGAAGTTTACTGCAAGGTCCAACCTAATCAAGGATAAAAATGTTTGGTCACGATTAACATTTGGTTTTGATAGAACTTCAAAATCTAACTTGATTTCCTTTTTAATTTTAAAATATTTAAAAGAAATGGATGGAAGAGAAAATTTTGAAACTAACTGGAGTGATTATCAACACGGATTTTGAAATAAGAGCGGTGGGTTTTAACCCTTATTTACCTACGCTGTTTTTTTTGTTGACTACCTATGGGGGGTTGTCCTCGGAAGACCTTAAGTTTACATGTCCAATACTCTTAACAGATAGTAGCTGCGCAATTGATTTTTGCTATGTTGGAGAAAATTTATTCTAGTTCAGTCAAATATCTCTACTTTTAATATATTTGCTATTATAGTCTTCTTATTTTGCATAAAGTTTAAGGTCCTCAAATTTTCGTTGATTGCTTTATTTTGCGACATAATCGGATTAGTCACGGTCTGCTGCAAAAAAAAAACTACTGCGTGACGCAGTAATCTTGAAAAATTCAGCAAAACGTTCAAAACGTTTTTTGACTTATCGCATGATTTTTGTACACAAAAAGAGTACGAAAGTCATGAGGTAAGTCAAAAAATAGCCTGCTGCACTAAAAGTACCCATTGGATTTGCTCAAGTAAAATACCAAAATATTCGGAAATAAGTTTTAGGAAAAGTCATAAAATTTTAGATTTTTATCATCCGAACTTTACGATTTATAACATTTTTATATAAGAGAGGTACTTTGAGGACCCACCCTTAGGTAAATTAGGGTTAATTGTGAAAAAAAATTTACGGATTATAGCATGGTAATACAGAATAATTTTTTTTTAAAACTCTGAGTCTAGCTTTACCAGTTTTATAAAGTAGGCCTATTTAATTGTGTAAACAGGGTATTTGCTAGAAAATTCAGGAGCAATGTAGAAAAATTCATCATAAAGATCATGTGGTAATGATGATAGAAAAGGTTGTGTAAATTGTTTGTAATAGATCATTGCTTCTTATGGCAACTCTGTCCGAAACTGGTCAAATAAAGTGGTTTAAAAAAAGCATCGAAGTTAGATATTTCATTGTTAAATGAATAACCATCATTAAAAGCTTTGAAACTTTATTTAAAACTTGACATATACCGCTAGTTCAATTTAAAAATGTTTCTAATAATGATTTGAAATTATGTTTTGTTGCCAGTAGATTTTTGTCAAATCTATCGTAAAGAAATAAACAATTTGTTTATAAATAAAAACACAGCAATCACCGTTGTAAAGCTATCTTTTTTCAAAGATTTAGATTAAAAAAAGTTGAATTTGTATGTTATAAACCTAGTAAATTTTTTTGGTATCGTTTTCTAATTGTTTTTGTTTTTCTAATTGAACACATTTAAATTTAGACAACAAACTTGTCTTTGAAACAAACCTGGCAACCAGCACAACTTTGCATCATGCATGTAATTACAATCTTTCTAACCCAGAGCTTTCATTAGTTAAGCTGCTGTTGATTATTTTGATATTTGCCACATCGCACAAAAGTTTAATCAAAAGTTTTACCAAAGCTCGTTACTGTAATTTTTCAGAAAATTTTTGTGTTTTACTTTGCACAAAGTGAAGTTAATCACATGCACATAATTGCAGGTTAATTGCGTATTTTCGATAAGTGGCAGTGTAAATTCATAGAAATAATTATTTCTGAAGTAGCTAAATTTACCAACAGTAGGATTTTTGCCATTATCATTTCATTTTTTAATTTCCCGAACTCGCACGTCTAACGTCGGAGGCACTATACCTGGGAAACCGTCTAGCGATTTGCTTTCGGAAATGCAAAGTTTGTTTTCTTAGTTTTATTTTAAAAAATGATTGAAATTTAGATCTTTCTATTAGAGAGTACCGAATTCCTTATTGTTTTTTCCAAGGACACAACAAAATGGCGCGTGTAGATAAGTTATTTTATCTTCTCTAATCAACACATTATTATCTACAGTATACTTATCCCCCGAACTCGCGGGTCTAATATCGGAGTCGTTATACTTGGTAAAATTGTTCAGCAATTGTTCCGACCTGGTTTCGGAGATACCAAGATATTGTTATCCCTTTCAAATTTTTTAATTGTTTTATTTAGGGAATAACTACAATTTAGAGCTGCTTTTTTTAGGCTTCTAAGCAGAGAAAAACGCCGTATTGTGTTTTTCCAATAACACAAGAAAATGTTGCATGTAAATAACTTATCACAGGTTTCATAATATGCTTTAAGTTTTCAAATAATAAAAGCACGGCTCACTAATCTAATTTTAAATCACTCAAAACTAAAATTTTTTAAAATAGCTTGATTAGAAAGTCAATATTTTCTAAACATGAAACGCTGCCACCAAAGTTGTCTGTCGAAGTTTTAACCGTTATAAAGTAAATGTTTTATATTTTTAATAAAATATATTTTTGATTATTGACTTTATTTTGCATCGGCTTTTCTGTATCACATCATTTAACACCAGAGTAATTTTGATTTGAGACAACTGAATAAACTATGTTTTATATCAAAACAAAGTTGAAATGGAAAATTACTGGGTTTCATTTGGCCGATACTATTATGATTACGTCACCAATTAATCTGATCTAAGGTTCTTATTCATCTTTAATCAATAGGAAGGGGTTGAAAATGTAAACATATTTATATAGCTGCAAGTAATCTCAACTCACTATAGAAAAAGGATACAAAGACTCTGAATTTATCTTCTGGAACTGGTTTTAAAACTAAAACTTCTGTTTATTAAGAATATTACTAAAAACCAGGGTTTGGCGAAACTATATTTTTATACTTTGTTAAGCACTGTACCAAATCATTGGTTTGTAGCAAGCAATTATTTTTAAATACTTGTACAATGCTTTATTCCATTTGTATTAATTTCCAAACCCAAAAAGTTTCCGGATGAAGTATATTTACAACCGGATTCAAAAATTGAAATGCTTTTATTTTGAATGATTTATTTTAACTTCTTGAAATATCTGGAAATAAGAATTTATGAAACTTTAAAATACAAAAACAAACTGTCCAGTAAAATAAAAGTTTGTGCAAATATTAAAAACGAAAACCTGAACAGCAACAGGACAAAAACTTGAAGTTATATTTTGTGTAATATTTTAAATTATTTTTAAATAATAAAACAATTGTAAAAAAGATTTCAATATTTTCGTTCCAGGGACACAAATAAAACATTTCGTTAAATTATTGTTTCATATTTTAATACTGATTTTAAAATGCTTATTCAGAATTTTTGAAATTAAAATCCAAAGTAAAAGTTTTTTTCGTGTTTAGTAAAAAAAGAGCAACTCAAACATTGTTTACGAGTATTAAACTTTTATCCCGGTTTTTCCCTGAGTTTTGAGTGGACGTGAGAGTTTAGGGGAGAATCAATTTACCAAAATTTGAAAGTTTGTATCTCAGAAATTATTAGAAATAAGAACAGGGATTTTTTATGAACGATCACAGCATTATTTCAAAGATAACAAGTATATTTGTTTTTTTGAACTGTTTAATTAAGATATACTAAAGCCACAAATTCTTTTAAATTTTAGTTTGATGTTTCAATCATTAACATGAAAGGCAATAATTACGTTTCATCATTCAATTAAGTTTTTATTATATTAAATATAACACTCCATTATTTTTCTATTTTTTTCAATGGTAGTCTCACTAAATTTTTAAGTAATCGTTTTTGTTTGAAAAAGATTTTTTTGAAAAATCCAAACTCGTAAAATCAATGGACAATTGTTTTTCAGTCAACTGACCAGGTTGTTGTCCATTGTCTTCAAATAAACTGTACAGGTTGACAATAAATGTGAAATGAAATTTGGACATGGTCTGAAATATGCTTTCGTACAGTACACGCGCTGGTTGGGGTAGGAGTTGCACCCCAGCTATGAATTGCCGAGCGGAAGATGCCAACACCAGTTGACTTAACAAACAAGTTAACTGACTAACTGATTATATGTGTGTTATTAATTTTGATAAGGGTAAAAATTTGTAATAAACGTTAAGTAGTCAATTGGGGCTTAGGTTGCCAAATATTGTTGTCAATTTTTGATAGATTTCAAATCTTTTTCAAAGCAAAAATTATTTAATTTTAAAGTTTAATGTCTATTTTTATTTTCTGTTTGGTTGCTTCTACGTAGAGCAAAAATAGGGTTAAAATAAAACGAGTAGGAATAACAGGCTCAATAAATATTTTTTATTAAAAATATCAAAAAGTCAAAAAAAAGAATTGAGATCACACCCCAACACTCGTTACATTTCTTTGTGTGAATATTTTTTTTGACAACAATAGAATAAAAAAATGTATTTATGATACTCGTATATTTTTAGAAAAATTCATCGGTGTCTATTTTAAAGAGTTATAAAATGCTTCGTTCACTTTTAAACAGCTTTGCTTTGGTTTTTTTCCTTAGTTATGGATGGTTATTTTCTTTTTTATTGTTACCAGTTAAACCTGTCTCCAGCTCAATTATCTGCAAAAAATTACCAATGCAGCAAATCATATCTGCATTAGAGGACACGCTGGAAAATCTTAAGACACGTTCAAAAGTCAGTGATTATTCCACAACACCAGTTCTTTTATCTTCTGTAACAAACACAAGTAATATATTTATATTTATCTGTAAGCATTGTAAACTGTATGAATTCTTAAAAGATTAGCTTTTTCACGAATAAGTACTAATTTAAATACCGCCAGCATTTAAAAATTAGATAAAGTTTTTTAAAAAGTACAAAACCTCAGGAATAGGAATTGACGCGAAAGAGTAAAAGTTTTTATAGCTAGTTGATTAATTCACTTTTTAGTTTGATCTTTGTTATTTTTTTTTGCTTTGGTTTTGCGTATTTTTTTAACTTATTTACCAAATAAATGGTTTCTCTAAAGAATATCTTTAAAATTTTATTACTTTTTGGGCTATGAAAGATGTAGCCATACTTTGGCTTTAAACTTTATTTTATTGTTTCTTTTTATATGATTTTGCCTTCTATTAGCTGAGGTGTTTATGTTTGTTGTGTAATATAACATGTTAAAGTTTTGATTTTGAGAAATAACTTTTTTTAAATGATGAAATGATTTTTTCTTTAAATCTTTAGTTAATCTTTTTACTTTTGTGTCATTTGTATTATATATCATATTAAAAAAAAATTAATAGTTGTTATAGGTTTTTTAAAGAGCTCAAGGTAATATAGTGATTAAGGTATATTGATTTTGTTTAAAAACTTTACAAAAAATCATTTTATTTTTACGTTAAAAGATGTAAATTATATTTTTGCAAAAATATTGCCGTGAAAACTTAACCGTAAATAAATAAATAAATTGAAAAACTTAATCGCATGATTTTCAAGAACAAATTTAAGGTATGCCGAAATTCTTGGAAAACAAAGTTTTTCAAAAGATATATATAAAAATATATTATCTGTACACTTTCCATATTTACACTGATTGTTAAGACATGAACAACATCCATATCCAGCCAATACACAAAGTAGTTCTTCAGTCTGCAACATTAACAAACTCTTCACACAATCAGCTTCTAATTGGTGACCTTATCAGTAGGACAATATTTTTTTTGTATTTTGGTTTTAGTCTTGGAAAAATCTGTAAGTATAAGTAAAAAACAAACCCAATTTTGTTGCGTGTTTACCTTTCAAAATTCTATACTTTCATGTTAATTACTTATATATTTACAAAAGTTTATTTATTTTGGTCCACAAAAAGTCATTGTTACATCGGGTTCACTCGAATATTAACACATTCTCTCTTTGAAGTTATTTCAATAAATATGTCAATAAGCATAAAACCAATGCAGTTGTAAACATTTTTATTTCTACATGTAACTGATGTTTTAAATATTGACTTTGCTGCTTATTGTCAAAGGAACTATTAAGAATTAGTTTCTAAAATTAGGTGGAACAAAACAGGTTTGGAAAACCCTGTATTTGGAGGTACCATGCTAATTCTAGAGATTAAAATTTTTAACTATTAATTTAAACATTAAAAAAGTTTTGTAAAAGGAATTGTTTATTGGTGCCTAGACAAACACATAATCTTAGTTTTAGCCAAACTAATTTTCACCCCCGCATCCAAGCTTGCGTCAAAAAACCGATCAAGCCCATATTGGAGATCGCTTTGATTCGATCTCAACAATGCAAAATCTCTGAAAACAGCAGGCGCCGAACATTACACTTTCGAAATGTGACGGCACTACGGGAGGAACTGTCTCTGTCTATGTTGTCCATGTATATAATGAACAGGAGAGGAGAAAAAACATAGCCCCCTTATTATCCAACACTGACACTAAAAGCCTTTGTTTCAAAATTTCAGACTTTTGACTGTTTGTGCAACAATTGGATAGCAGCTAATAGATTATTTTTTACTTCATACTGCAACAATGCTGCCCATAGCTTGTCCCTTAGAACACGGTCATATGCTTTTTCATGGTCTACAAAGCATTATTTTTACAATTTCTCAAAAATGTGCTGAAGACGAAGATCTGATCGATGGTGGATCTGCCAAGACAAAATCCGCATTGTGCATCCTGAAGTTGGGGTTCGACTGTTTTACGACATCTCGTTTAAGGCATTTTGCATTAACCTTTCCCGAAAGACTTAGCAAAAAAAAAGTCCTTGTAATTAGTGGACTTTTCCTTGTATCCTTTTTCGTAAATAGGTATTAACACACCGGTCTGCCATTGCTTTGGTACTTTACCAGTTTTCCACGTTGCTTGGAACACACGAGTTAGCCAACAAACAACCAAGATGTTTATGCCTATTAATATTTCGGGTCGAATATAATTTTTACCAGGCGCCTTGCTAGCCTTTAAAGATTTGATTTTTGTGCTCATCTCTGCTTCGGATTAATGAATTCGGTATTGATAAGTGTAGCTTACTTTTCGAATTATTTCTATTTAAAGACTGAACGCGTAGCTTTTTATCTTGCACGATGCCCAATGCAGTATGAATATTGTCATTTGAACTGTTTTTTTCTAAATTTCTTAGAATGCTTTTGGTCGTCTGTTTTTCACTTTTGATCTTATGCTAAAAACTCAAGACGTCATTGTATTTAGGATCATAGAAAATATAAACTCCTCTACCACGCTAAGCTGGCAATCTACTGTATTGGAGAGGTTTGTATTTTGTTTTTTGAAAACTTAAGTAATTTTGAATCAAGTGTAGTATTAAGTAATGTAGTAGATCATAGAAAATATAAACTCTTCTACGACGCTAAGCTGGCAATCTACTGTATTGGAGAGATTTGTATTTTGTTTTTTGAAAACTAAAGTAATTTTGAATCAAGTGTAGTATTAAGTAATGTAGTAGTAATAATATAGTTTTAAGTAATATGTGAATAAAGTAATAATTAAGTGTTGAAATAATTTTCGACCAGTGAAAACAAAAAAAAAACTTTTATTTGTGAAATTCGACCGAGGTATTTTTTGTGTCCACACCAATATTTTGGATCAACCGAAACGGCCCTCGATCCAAAAATGTTTTATACCTTTGTTTATTATCAAACCGCCAAGACAAGCTCTTTTACTTGATTTTTTAATTCAAACTTTGAGAATCCTCTGGAGTATTCAATTTTAATAAAATTAAATGATCTTATGATGAAAATTGTAAACATTTTTTAGGACCACCCGAAATAGATTCATGTCAATCAGGTAATATCAGTGGAGTTTTTCTCATGGAATTTAACGAAAGCAAAATTGAAGTTTACTGCGAAGTCGAACCTGATCAACAAAACAGATGGCTGGTGAGAACTAAATATTTGTTTTGATAGAACTCGAAAATTTTAGTTTATTTCATTTAAAATTTTAAGGTGTTTCAAAGACGAATGGACGGAAGTAAGGAGTTTTATCGAAACTGGAGCAATTATCAAAACGGATTTGGAAACAAGAGTGGAGAGTTTTGGCTGGGTAAGAACAAATTTATTTTATGCAAATGTTGGAAAATTTGGTTTAAATTTTTTCATTCAATTGAACATCGTAAGATTAACTTACAAAAACAAACACTGTTTTAAGAAAAAACAACAACTAAAAGTAAAAAGTTTAAGTTGATTCTTTTTAAATTTTTGTCTAAAATTTTTTAGTTCAATTGAACATCGTAAGTTTAACTTACAAAAACAAACACAGTTTTAAGAAAAATCAAGAACTAAAAATGAAAAGTTTAAAAGTTTTACTTAATATTTTGTTTTTATGAGCTTTTAAAGATTTTTAAAATTTAACAAAGCTACAAAAATTATTTGTAAACTTCAATAAAACAAATTTGCTTCAAAATACGTTTAATAAGAAAACATTAATGAAGTCGTTTCAGGGTTGGAAGTTTTGCACACCATAACCAAGTCTCAACCATATCAACTGCAAATAGATTTAGAAGATTGGGATGGCAACACTGCTTATGCTTTATACAAGTATGATTGATCAAATCATTTCAAATTCAATAATTAATATTTAAACTTTTGCTCTTAAATTAATTAACTTCTCGAAAAATAGCAACTGTTTGCGCAGCGGTTCTTAACCTGTTCCCCAGAAAGTATATAAAGCTGGGCAAGATAAAATTCGTTTGAAGTTTTATAAAGAAATTAAAAAAATTCAAACTATTGTCACACAAAAAATTTGGGCACAACTTAGGGTAACTTCCTCTTTCTCAGTCATAATTATCAAGTTAGCAATGTTTATTTTACGTGCCCAGACTGGAAAATGAGATTTAAACACCTCACTCAATTTCATTCCTCACAACACTGATAAGAAAAACATAGCTTGCAAAATTCTTTGCTTCTTTTTTATTAATATTTTGATTTCTGTTATTATTTAGCATAGCCATACAATAGAAAATAATTTCAAATTATATATTTAAAAAAACCAAAATCTTTACGGTATTTCTTTTTAAAGAACTTTGCCAAAGAAGCGAGCACGTTTTCAGCTTTTATTTTCATTGTTTGACCGCGTTGCGCCATGAACCTTTAATCAATGACTTTAAACCCTTTCCAATACTTTCTGCACTGAACAACGAGAAAACTTTTATAATCACAAAGAACAGTTAAAGAATTGCTGAGAAATATGATCTCAATCGTCGTCGTCGTCGTCGTTTGAAGGGTATCCACTCCAGGTCAGACACAAACAGGACTGGGGCCGAGGGTTTATCCTTTTACTACCCCAGACTGCTGCACTGCCTGAATCAGATGCTGGCAGTGATGTCATTAAGCCAACATCAAGTTTTGTCATCCAAAACCGTCAGACCTTGTGCTCCATGTGGTGCCCGATGTATAGGGCACGCTGTTAGTACATGGTCTGCGGTTTGCTCAAAGGCGCCACACTCGCAATTCGGTGAAGGAGCGAGACCCCATTTGTGCATGGACAAATGGAATCGCCCGACAGCAGTCCGCAGGCGGTTGAGCTTAACCCAAGCTACTCGGGGTAAGCCTATCCCAACAGGCCTGGCACCGGTTTCGGGCACAAAAGCACGGAGCCTGGAAGCATTTTCACAGTACTTCGTTTTCCATTTGTGATTTGTCCATTCAGAAGCGCGGATGCCAAGTCTGGCAAGGTTGTCTAAAAGATTCCGCACACCTGGCACAAACGGGCGACTGGATCTTAGTCTCACTTGGCGAGTATCTGAGGACCCACTTAAAAGACCATACAAGATATGATCGGGGTCCAGAGATACACGGTAAGTTATGATCTCAATGTTAAACCCATAATGATCTGACAGTAATGATCTCAATGTTAAACCCATAAAGCTTTTATTATTTCTAAAATTACTTGAAGAACGTTTATTTTATCTCTAAAAGGGTTAAGTACGGAAAGTAATTAACTCGAATCTTTCCGCTTGAAGTCTTTTTGTAAAATTTTATTGTACTTTATTTGATTTGACGCAACTAATAACGAAATCAGATTTTGTTTTGCTTAGAATTTTATATTTTTTCTTTCATTTAGAGTAAATTAAAACGTCCATTCAGTTTAATTTCACGTAGCATTATGCCGGTATGTGTAAATCCCCAGCATGGTTAACATTTAAGAACAGTTAAGCAAATTTGGTTGCCTGTTTGTTAAAGTCAAATTGATTTTGTAAGGAGAGTTTTTTTTCCAACACTTTCTGCTAGAATATTTTTGTTATAGCGTCAACAATGCAATGGTTTATACGTCATTTTCTGCAAACCATCTACTAAAAGAGCAAAAATTTTTACATATTACTTGTAGTCAACAACATTTAATTTGAACAACAAAGGTAAAGTCTAAAATTTCAATACCAACAAAAGAATGCGCTTTATCAAAACAAAATACGATTGCTTTTTCTTTTTTTATCTTTGGTTGTCTTAACGCGCTCGAAAACGTCGAGGCATATTCGTACATTATTAAACTATGAAGTTATTGGGCTGCAAAAGGAATTATAAAACCTCAACCAGTTAAGTGAAACTTTTAAAGCAATTTGAGAACAAAACGAGATTGCATTTTTTTTGGAGGAAAATAAATGTATTCTCGTAGTCATTGTATAAAGTTGCTCTTTCCATTTTACAAGTCAACGATTTAGCCCATCAAACAAAAATTCTCCAACAATAGATATTTTCAACATTAGCGTTAAAACCTGATGGGTAGTGAATACTTTTTTGTTCTTTTTAGTTTTCACCTTCAATTTTGGTCAAAATTAGAGGTTTAGGACGCTGATGGAAAGTAAAAACCTTTTTTTTATTATTATTTTGATTTTTGGTCTTTATCTTCAAATTTAAACGATATTGGAGAATTTAATGAAATCACTTGGTGTTTACTTTTGTTTCGTTCAGGTGTGCGCAAGTTCTGCCTGCATGAAGAAGTGGGAAAGTTTTGTTTTTATGAGGAAGAAGGGACGCAAGTTTTGTTTGCGTGAAAAAGGGGGCGCGTCTCAAAAAGTTTACAAACCGCTAGGTAAGATAAATGAAAAAATGTAACGGAGCCAATCAGAGAATTTTTGCAGGTATACTTAAATAAATAACTAATTATCTGTTGAGGGAATCCTAAAAAGTCTATTCAGGAACTTTTATCTTCCGGAACTGAAGTTTATACAAATGACTCTTAAACAACAAACTACTTTTCAACGAACTACTTTACTAAGAGTGCTTTTTCAACAAACACTTTTGGCTTTTTCTAAATTTTACCCCTTGCCAACTTACTATTGTTTGCTGTGTGGCTCGTTTCAAGCAAAATTTGGTGACTCCTTTTCTGAATTGATATTTTACAAATATTGTTGAATTAATGTTGTCATGTTTATACAATTATAGAGACAGATTTGACAAAATGCTTCTCTCTTTCAAATTTCAAAGTAAACTATACCAACCCTTTTCCAGTGCCCTCGTATTTCAAAATACTACAAGAGAGAAAACGTGCTCCTGCCCCTAATTTTGATTTTGACGCCCCTGGGCACATTTTCTACATTGGGTTGCTTTGGCCGACAAATCTCGTTGCACTTACTTATTTTAACAATCAGATTATGCATGTAGATAGAAATGTGAAAGAGAAAGAAAGGGAAAGGACGCTGTTACCTCAACAAAATCGTGCAGTGATTTTTGACATTCCCGGTACCCGTACCAGCACACGCCTAATGCTAAGTCGGTGTAAGCCGAAATAGGTTAACTAGTATAGCGAAGAAACTAATCAGTGTTAAAAAGTACAACAATGAATACAACATCATAAATAACCCAGAGTAGATGTTTATTTTCCAAAATTTAATTTATCGGGTCATTATGTCATTGCTACTAAAGAAAACGTTTGAATCCTAATTTTGCCTTTTTCCTTTTTTAAATTTAAGAACCCAGATCGATCAATTTTAACCGTTTTTAGAGTCCGATTGCTCGTAGGTTTTTCGAGGGTACAGTGAGATTGATTGCCTTTCTTGAATTTTTCTAGTTCTACATAGACTTTAAAATTTGATAAAATAAATTGTTGAAGCATTTTGTAGAACATACAATTCACACATCTACCTAGAGACTCGGACCGGTTGAAAATGACCGATATGTGGTAATCATATCTGCTGCATTGTTGTTACTTAACAAAATGGTTGACAAACTTTGGACAATTCTGTAATAAAATTGCTGATTTTCAGTTTTCACTTCTATAGAACACACCAGCAAGTAATTTATAAATAAACTAATGTAGAAGTAATGTGTTGAGAAAAAAAAAGAGAATTTGTAAGTTTTGTTTGCACAGAGCTATTTACTATTTCAAATACGAATTAATTATCAGATTACTTAAAACAATAAAATTCAATTATGTTCATATACTGCAACAGACGGCTATAAATCACATGTAAAATATTATTATTATCACTTTTGGTATAATCAAACACTCTTGAGTTTGAAACAAGATATATACTAACTGCTAGTCTAAGATAGATTTTTTTGTACTATACAAAAATGTTTTCAAATGCTACAACGCAAAATTTATTTAGACAAAAACTGTATGTGATTTTAGAATATTTGAAATTGGCAACTTTAGTTCGAACTACACGCTGACAGTTGGAAATTACAGTGGAAATGCAGGTAAATAATGAAGTAAATAAACTAAATACTGCAAAAAAAATAAAGAAAATAATAAAATATACAATGCTTATATATTACTTGGCAACAACTATTCAGTTTTATCAAGTTTTAAAAAAACAAATAAATAACTATAAAAAAATTGAACGTTTGGAGCATAATGTTTGCAACGCTTAATCCTTGTTTATACTGTTTGATACTGCAAACACATACATTTTCGTTCAACTGTCCATATTTTGTCGACAACCTATTTACGTCTGGTCCTTGAGGATTTTCCTCGATTTATGTTAGCAAGTGTATATAAAAATAAAAAACACAAGCTGAACAAAAGTTACATTTAAATGGCTAACCAGCTCGACAAAAAGCTTTTAAAAATGACAAAAAATTGTTACATAAGTAGCGAATATATTCACTCACAAAAACCATATTGCGAGATTTAACAGCTTTTCTATGTTGTAGACACACTCCTTCCTACAGTTATCACAGAATAATCCATGACCACCTTTAGATGTTGCAGGTAATCTCGTATGTGTCTTGCAAGCTCTGCATATTGTTGAATCGCTGTTTGTGGAACCGGAAGCGAATGCTGGATTCAAATGTTAAAGAAAGCCCACCAAGGAAGCTGCATCTTTAACCGTATGATTTTGATTCAAAAGCCTCAGACAAGCGTTGATGAGTTAAGTTTATCAAAATTTAAAATATCTCCCATATTTTTTCATCAAGATATACAATTTGTTAGCAGCAGCGTCATCCAATATGTAAAATAATAGGGGTGCCATATAACTGTTTTTCTGCAGCACGAGAACTTCTTTAACTTTTCGTCAAACCTGTCAACACCAGTCGCCACCTTTACATTGGTTCAACTCCAAACTTGCAAGAGACTTTTTGGATTTCTCAGCAGTAACCAAACTAACTGTATGTGTCAAAGTTAAAAGCATAACACTCTTTTTGTTCTTTTAAGCTTGGAAGCTTGGTATGCAACCAAGCACACACCATTTTCATTATTGTATAAAAACTGAGATGGGTGTAACTCCATTCTGTTGGTCAAAATACTTGGGATTTCTTTGCAACGTGTTCGTATTCTTTCGAGTATAGTTAAATTTTTTCAAGCAGTAGTTTGGCAAACTTATATTTTGTAATAACTTTTAAAAAAGCTATCTGTTCAAAAATTACTTCCTATTTCATAATAGAATTTTTGCAATCTAAACACAATATCCTAGCCCAAATTTTTATGAACCTGATTTATTTTTTTCCACCGTAATGCGTACAGAGAGTATACAGTGTTTGATTTACATGCCCAGAAAATTTTTAGGCTATAATTTTTTGAATGGCATGTTTGTTTTACTTTGAATTCTGCCCTGTACCCGACCAACAATTCATCTACATTTATGCATTCATCAGGAACATATATACGTCTATTATTTCTAGAAATATGGGGCATATTTTTAAAATAGTAGCAACTTTGACATTTATATTACTCTACTCCCGTCTGTGCCAAAGATAACCCTGTAACAAGGTTTGCCATTTCCGATTTTTCACAATTTTTTTGACTTAGCAAAGTTGTTTTTTCACTACCAGCCCGCAGAATTATTGGTTTGAATTAAAAAGCTGTTGCAATTTTGATATGTATTTTATGATATGAAATTTTGATTGTTACAATTTCAAAGCTCTAGAACTTTTTATTACGGTTCCTGAAAACAGTTTGCATTGTTGTTTCTATGAACATATGCTCAAAATTTTTTCTTTTAGTTTGTTATGTAAGAATAACTTTAGGTTCTTGTTTAAAGATATTTTGTTGGTTTCTCCGATTAGGAAACTCTTTTTAGTGTACAAATGCCATTTTTACTAGGAATACAGTCAAAAATACCACCTTCTTTATGAACTCACTCAGAGTTTACATCTTCATCACTTGAGGTATTATCATCATCCGCGTCGTTATTATCTAGTTTTTACTATTTAGTTGCTTACTATTACATTTGACAGCAAGAGCCGAATGTGCAAAAACAGATGAGGCTGCAGCAATACGAGACATTTGGATCGTGCTGAATAGAAATTTGGAAAAGCCTGCAAGCCTTATGAATGCATCACGATTGACGAACAATTATTTCCATATAGAGGTCATACTAAATTTACACAGCACATACCATCTAAACCTGCTAAATATTGCATGAAAGACTGCTATAATGGCCACAAAGTTTTCTGGGCGTGCGATGCATCAAACTCATAACCACTGCAAGGTCAGATTTATATTAGAAAGCCAATTAATGGTCCCTGACAAGTAAACCTTTCTGAAAGAACAGTTCTGAACTTTGTCAGTTTGTATAAAGGCTTTGGAAGAAACATCATTTCGGATAAGTTTTTCGCAATTATGGAATTAGCTAGGGTATTGAAGTCCTGAAACATGACTTTAGTTGGTACAGTCAGAAAAAACAAAAGGTTTTTTCCAAGAAACATGTAGCCCACCAAGGAAAGGCGTGTTTACTCAACCAATATTGCCTACTATTGTGATGCAACTGTCTGTTCGTATGTGCTTCTTTTATCTATGCACATGTCAGAAGAAGTTGCAAAAACACTGTCAGTCAAGCCACAGTTAATAAATTACTACGAAAAAAAAACAAAAGGGGGAGTTTGATACTATAGATAAAATGCTGGGTGAGTACACTGTGAGAAAACGAACATTGAGGTGGCCGCTTGCATTTTTCTACAATATGATTGACGTCATTGGCTTGGCATGCTACATTATCTATAAATAACATAATGCAAGGTTTAGGGCAAAGGACAAACGAAGAAGGTATCCGAAAGGGCTTGCCAATATGTTGTGTATGCTCTCAATTGAAGCTCGTAGTAACAATCGGATGTTGATGAGGAATCATTTTCTACCAAGCTCAGTGGAAATGGTGTTTGGACAACGCATTGTGGCACCACCAGAAAATGCTATTGTTGCTTGTGCACTTCATGGTAGTCGTGGATCAACTCCAATTGTTGGCGGTTGTTGTGTCTGACAAGACCAGATGAGGAAACAACGTAAAACCAGGAAAAATTTCGTAGCTTGCAGACAACCTGTATGTAACAAACATTCAATATCGAACACAACGTGCATCTTTTGTGAAAATGCATGAATTATTCTTCTGTGCTTATTTCCTCATGTTATAAACAAATTGACTGATTTCCTTGTTTTAATAAAATAAATTTTCTTTAAAAGATCATGACTAAGTATTTTTTGCATACTTAATTAACATAAAGTAATATAGGTATAATTTGTGGCCTGTTATGGGTGTAAGGATAATTTTATCCAATATACCGAGAACGCGTAAACATATTTGCTTTAAATTTTTCTAGGATAAAACAATGCAAAAATGTTGATATGTCAGAAAATTTTAGGTATCTTTGAATTTTTCTAACCAAATTATGGATATTTAAAATCGCAAAAGTTACAATTGTACCTATGCCGACGAAGGTTAAATTGAATTAATTTTAATGCAGTTGATGATAAAATGAGACACAACTCCGCAACGTCCTCTAATAAACTATGCTTTGCAGTATATTGAGTTTAATTATTATTTTGAAACTGAACATTGATTTCACTTAAAATTGGATAAATATTTTTCAAGTATAAACTCTATAAACAATATAAATTTTAATGTATCAACGGCACATTTGTAAAAATTGCAATCATTACATGAACTAAGCAGTTTAAATATTCACTTTTTTATGAGGTTTGCAAAATAATTTCAGCAATATTGTTGACGTTATAATAAAATTTCTGAAACAATCACACTATCTGCGGTTATTGATTTTAAGCCGATTTAAACTGATTTAATTTTATTAGATGGATAACAGAAAAAGTTAAAAACAATAAAAAATAAATTTTACTCTAAAATTTACCATGTACACTAAATTATCAAACTTGATAAATTATTTTATAGTTTTATTTAAAAAATACTTTTTTGGTTAATTTTCTTTTAGTTAAAATATCTATGTTCAATTGTTTTGCAATTAGTTAAATTTTTCAGCTGTTTCACTTGAAAATTGCAATCATTTTTTTTTTTTAGTGAAGTATTAGTTTGTTGCAAGTTAATTATAAAAACTGTTTAAAAAATTTTTTCAGCAAATTTTTGATTTGTTTTTTGCTTTTTTTTCAGTTAGAAAACTAAAGTTGAAAAAATTATTCAAAGCTTAAACTTGATTAAAATTTTTGTGACCAAAAATTAATAAAAAATGAATTGTTTTGTAAATGTGATATAAGTGTATTTAGTTTGATTATCAACCGCATTTGAAACACAAAAACGGACTTACGAGTTTTGTATAAATTTTGGCAAAATCAATGGGGCGTTTAAAACCTCATAATTAGTTTAATAGTTATCATATCTGCCTCTAACACCAAATATATCGGTTGTTTTTCAGATAATATAAAAGATGATGATGTTATAGTTGCTACTGTAGCCTTGTCAATTACTGTGCATCTTTTCGACTTGTCAATTACTCTTTGTTTTATTTTAGGTGATTCTTTATCTTATCACAACAATCGACAATTTTCAACAAAGGATCGCGATAACGATAAGTGGATTATAACTAATTGTGCGGTTGATCGTCACGGAGCTTGGTGGTACAGAAAGTGTTCTCTTTCCAACTTGAATGGAAAATATTTTAAAGGTGGAAAGTTAAACCAAGATGGTATTTTTTGCTATCATTGGAAACTTTTTTATTCTTTGAAAGGAGTGAATATGAAGATCAGACCAAATCCGGTTTAAACTTATTTGTTGACAAATAATTACTGAATAAATAGAAACAATGATTAAATAAAAGTTTCTGATTTTTACTTTATTTTTGACGAAAATTCTTTAAAAAATTAATCTTTTTTTTGAAATCAATGAAAATGAAAATCAAACTGAATGTAATGAAATAGCAAGAAAATTGCACTGCTGGACATTGCGTAGCTTAGTAACTTAACATTGGTACAAACGTTGTTATTATTCAAACTTAAATGAAAAATATTTCAAAGAGAGAAAATTTTACGGGAATGATGTAGTTTAGTGGTATCCAAGTTTTTTTGACTGGTACTATAATTTTTTTGATATTTAGATACCAAGCAGATTGTTTTGAATTTTAATTAGAAACTGCAATTAGAAAATTTAAAAAAATTTAACTCTTTCTCATTAAATTCAAAAACGTAAATTAAAAACTTATTCATTATTATATTAAAGTTATACAACATTATATATATTGTAAAACAATAATATCGATGTTTAGTTTTTTTTAAGTTTTTCATTCTGGTTTTCCTCATTCATTTAAGAACCGCACAAAAAATAAAAAAAAGTTCTGAAAATTGAAAAAAGTTTTGAAACGCTGATATTAATGACTTTTATTGAGCAGTTTTAATTTGTCTAGTAATGACGTAATATTCGGTTAATAATGTTTTCAGTACTTTAAATTGCTTTTGGTGATTTAATCCAAAGTTTCTTATAGAAAATTATTATGTAATCTTGTCAACAACTTGGCAAAACATTTTGATTGCCTATGAACGTGGTGTTGCTCAAAGGAATACTGTAATGGTCCAATACGATAGCGCAGCTGTCGAATATTAGTACAAAATGTACAAAATGGACTATGGTGCAAAAGATTATTGTAAAAGATGGCGTGGCAACGATTTTATTGACAATTATAAAGCGACTTAACGAATGAAAGCCATAAAACAAGAAAAATCTGGAGTTGTTTTTTTTGTTGCTTTTTGAGAAAAACCCGTTGTATGGGTTAAAAAAGCAAAGATTGTTTGCTGGACAGAAGTTTTTTGTTTCAGTGTTTACAGGAGACGTGGCAATTGATGAACAAATGATACCATACTTTGGTTGGCACTTTGCAAATACGATCATTCTTGGTAAGCCCATCAGATTCTGCTACAAATACTAAGTATTAGCATCAAGTGATACTTACCCTTAAAAGTTTTGAGACTTATCTCGGAGCATGTGAAACAAAGACATTAGCACTTTTTTGGACCTCAAATCACGTATGCACTACTTTTGATTGTACCATTAAAATCATGCTTTTTCTAGTGCTTTTGTCGAAAATTTTATGTCGTATTATTTATTCATTTATTTGCAAAAAACTTGAAGGTTTTTTATCAGTATTTTACGTCAAAATAGTGTCACTTGCGATGGTGCAAATCTGTTCAAAAAGAAAAGTCTGGGTTCTTGAACTAACAATTAAAAGATTACCTGTCCACAGTACTGGACAAATGTTGTGCTTTCTTACCTACCAAAAGTGATCGAAACTTGTTTTTTTTAGATACATTATTTGTTATTTTTAATGTTAACTATAGTTTTTCTTGAAAGAAAATGTTTTGATAAATCGTAGAGCAACAAAATGTTTTTGCCAAATATTAGTCGTTTTGGACCATGGTTACCGTAAAAGAACAAAAAATAAGACTATAAAATATTATTTAAACAAGCTGTCAGTGTTACCACTAGTTGCAAAGATCAATTAGAAAAGCAATTCCAACGACGGAATTTCCGCTAGCTGCAAAAGATTGGGATCTTTGGAAATTCCAACTCGAGCTACTGCGCTCCGCAACCCTAAAAAACAAGTGGGAAAAGAAAAATACACTGAATTAATTCACTGTTTTCCCCGAAAATGATGATGGTTATGAGCAAAAATCAGGCAGAAATTAATGAACCACTGCATTTCCAAGACACTATTGTTAAAAAGTCTCGGAAATATTTTCACATTTCGGCGCTAAGTCAGCATTTTTAAGCAAATTATAGACATTTTAAGATGTAAAAAGACCGTTTTTTAATGAACGTATGAAATGGAAGTTAGGCAATAAAAAAACTTTAGAAAATAATGATAGGTCACTAAAATAAGATTCTATCTAAGACTTAAGTCCATAGAAAACAATCATTGCGTTTTTCAAGATTTTGAGCGAGATGTTCCTCTGCAGCAGTGGTTCTCAAAGTTGGCTCTGGCAAACTTTTGGTGGAGCATGGAGATTTAAAACAATTAGAAACAATTTGGAAAAAAAAATGCAAAGGGGCCGTGAGCAGAAGTCGTCTCTAAAGATTTTTAAGACAAAAATGAAGAGAAATCAGAGACAATTTCAAATTGATAACTATTTTTTTCTTCACTACCCAGCCAACAATGCTATGCATACAGCCTAACAATGCTAGCCCATGCGGGCCCTGCAAAGGCTGCCCGTACGGGAACCGTACCGATTTGGCCGCGGGCGCTGTAGTAGGCTAATCGCATGGGTTTAATCAGGCTTTCAATTTTAAGCCGTAATCAAAAATTAAAAGATGCTAATAAGTTAACATTTTAAATTACTTTTAAAAAGGAATTTTTTGCATAAATAGTTTGAACCACATAAAACTCGTGTGGTATACCCATGCGGGGCCACTGCAGCGCCCGCGGCCAAATCGGTACAGTTCCCCTACGGGCATCCCTTGCAGGGCCCGCATGGGCCCTGCATAACCTTGTTGGCTGGGTATCGTTTGGGAAAACTGTATTAAGTCCAAATATTTTTGGCTGTCACATCTATGAATCATTTCATGAAGGAGATTAAAATTTTTGAAGCGATTAGGTGGGGCATAGCCAAAAAAAGATTAAGAAACACTGCTTCAACTTTTAAAACGTGATAATGCTTTGTTTTGTAAAAATGCAGCAATTTTTGTTTTTGCTTTCATGGAGTACATAATTACAACTTGGTTTTGGATTTATCGCCATTTATAATTATAACTTTGATCATACATCAAATATTGTTTTATTAACCCTTTAAGCGCCTAGGGATCCATATGGATACTTCAACTTTAATCTAGGATATTTATAATTTTTTAGAGTTTTTTAAACAAAATAAGTTTATATTGGAAAATATAGAGGTAATTTTACTTAAACTTTGTTTTCTTTTATCAGTCGCTGTTTTTCATTACTATTGGTATATAGCCGTAAATTAAGCGTCTTCGAAAAGTTAAAAATAGCCCAAATCAATACTATTTTGGTTAAAATGGCGCATTTATTTCTTTGCTTCTTTTATTAGCAAAAAAAAACAAAATAAAACAACAATCAAAATATTGCAATTTGATAATAACTTATTATAAAATGCTGAAATATATTAAATAATTTCAAAAATTAATACATTTGACGAAATGAGTAAGATTTTTAAAACTGGTAATTTTGCCGTAAAAGCCAAAGAATCCATATGAATACTGTCTTGATTATTTAGTTTTTAATTTTAAAATTCTAATTTTTTAAGAATGAGCTGATAAAGGTAGAAAAATAGCGTCTACCAATTTTTTAATTTTTTTTTCCACTTTTTCCCCTAGTGGACCTTAAGGAGCCCTAGAGGACCTAATGTCAAAATAGCTAAACTGGGTATGTGGCAAAAAGTATCATTTAAAATAATAACAGTTTTTAGTAGTATGGTACATATTTTTTACCAAAAATATTTTTAACATTAAAAATTTGGATCTGGTAAAGATAAGTAAGTCTAAAGGAGCCATGTAAAGATAAAAAAAATTAAAAAATCTTTCAGATAAAATATCCAAACAAATAAAGTTAAATGACTTAAAAAGCTACACTTTATTTTTATTGAGCAAAATACAATAACATTAAATTTTTTTAATAATGTTTAAACTGAAAATATTTATATAGATTTAGGGTTAGGTTTATTAATTGAACGATACCTGTAAGTTAAATAAACATGTTAAGTCATGTAAAGATAAAAAAACTCAAAAATATTTCAAGTAAAATAAGTAAACCTAAAAATAAAAGGGTTGCTAATCTTTACCAGCTCCAAAACTTCTACAACATCTCATCACAGTACACTCTGACACAATAAAATTTTACTAATGTTTATCAGGTCAAAATCTTTTTTTTAACAAAGATGTTGCCACATGATGTGCTGTTTTGGCAAATACGGTAATTTATTGAAACTTATAAAACCTAAATAGTTACATAGTTATCCAAGCACTAAATAAACTATGATATTACATTCACACTTTCCCAATTTTCAATAATGTTTGAATATAAACAACGTTATTATCAAACCACTATAGACGAAAGGAGTTCTTCCATCTACAATCATTAGAAAGTCTGTAATAAATTTTTTGATCAGACCGTAGTTTTTACAATAAACAATCAAGCGTTCAGGCAATTTACATGGGTAATATTGACTAATAATTTAGTTTTAGTCTTGGTAAAAACAATTGATATACCATAATTTAAAAAATATGTTTTTAAACTAGCAGCAAACTAAACTTCAGATATGGCCAACATACCATACTAGTTGAAGCAACCTAAAAAGCCGACGAAATTGCAAATATCTAAAAGGTGAATGCTAATTTTACTTGCTGTGAGCAAATCGCTCTTGTGTTGCAGAACAAGAGTACACATTAAAAAGTAGCTTAACAAAAATATAATAAAATTTTTATACTCTTTTTAAACAAATTATATGAAAATTTTAATCTAGAATAAAACCTTGTAAATAAACAAGCTTATTGCTTACGCAAATTTGTGAAGACAGTATTCAAATATTTTTTGTTTATTTTTAGAATTTTTCTTATTTTACGACACTGCAGTGAGTTTGTTTGCAAACTGTCTTTGAAAAGATGAATTTCGATAACAATTAACTAGAAAAGACTTTGCAGCACAAAATCAGAGAATTAAAGATTCCCAAGTTCAGTCTGGTTGTAATTTCAATTTTAGATTGTTGATCTGACTTATTCTGCTATTTACGATTGAGTTGCGGTTTTGAACAACAATTTGATAATTATTTTTTTGATAGCAAATATCTTTTTTCTAAACAAAATTGGGAGATTTGAAACTAATTAGTATATCAAAGTCCTTATTACTAAAAGCATTCATTAAAAAATTAATTTGATCATTATTTACTAAAAATGGTTATCGTTGTTTCCGAAAAAGTTTTTTTTTTTCCTTTGCGTTAAGTAAAATCAATCACATGCACATAACTGCAGGTTAAGTACGTATTTTCAAGAAGTGACTAAAAATTTATCTAATCCCTTATTTTTGAATAATCTCAATTTACCAATAGTCTGATTTTTATCATTAGTTTATTTCCGGAACATTCCTTTCATTTTATTTCCGGAACTCGCACATCTAACGTCAAACATGTTGTACTTGAGAAAACCGTTACGCAATTGCCTCGACCTGTTTTTGAAGATGCTCAGTTACTGTTATCGGGTTAAAAATCTTTAATTGTTTTTTTAGTTTTATTCAGAAATATGACTGAATTTTAAAGTTGTGATTTTAGACCGCCAATCAGAAAAAATATAAACTAACAGTCAAACACGACACTAGTATCTTTTTTGGATACAACAGAATTACGCGAGTAAGTAACTTACGTCATCAACCTAATATGCTTTAAATTTTCTTATATTAAAAATATGGCTTACTAATCACAATTTAAAATAATTAGAAACAATTCTATTTAACATAATTTGAATAAAATATCTATTTAAAAGCAATACGTAGGCGAAACTGGTAGAAAATTAAAAACACGGATCATAGAACATCTTCGTAACATTCTCCAACAGACAAAACTATCATTGGTCTGCGTTTCAATACTTTAGGTCATACCATGCACACATGCAAGTCTGTATGAACACACTGTATAATAAAAGCAGGAATAGTGGAAAAGTATGTGAGACTTGTACAGGATATGTACAAGGGAAGCGAAACAGTGGTGAGGTGTGTAATAGAAATTAATGAAAGTTTCAAGGTCAAGGTTGGATTGCACCAGGGAACAACGTTAAGTCCGTTCCTGTTTGTAGTGATTATGGACAGGCTAACGGACCAAGTAAGGAGAGAAACACTGTGAACGATGTTGTTTTCTGATGATATTGTGATTTGCAAAGAGACCAGCGAAGAAGTGGAGCAGAGAATATAATGCTAGAGGTATGCATTGGAAAGAAAAGGGATGAAAGTAAGTAGGTCAAAAAGAGAATATCTGTGCATAAATGAAGGAAATGACGACGAAATAGTGAAGATGGACAATACAAAAGTGTCAAGAGTAAAGGAATTTAAGTATTTGGGATCAACGGTGCGAGAAAGTGGTAATTGTGAGAGGAAGGTAAAGAAGAGAGTGCAGGCGGGATGGAAAGGATGGAGAAAAGTATTGGGAGTAACCTGCGACAGGAGGTTACCAACTAGAGTAAAAGGAAAAGTGTACAGTTTAGTGGTAAGACCAGCGATGGTGTATCATAGACTCTACAATAACAAGACATCAGGCTGCCATATCTTTCCTATAGTTTTTTCGCGGTTTTGTGTGTTCATGTGGCGCCTCTACCGATATTCATCATTTATAAGATTTTCTTTCTATGAACAATATAGAAGTTTCGGGTCTCACTCTCTGTTTGCTTTTAATAACCTCGCAGGCTTTCAAATTTCCTTAAATTTAAAAGATAATCAATGAAACTCGGCGAATAGTGAACCAAAACCAATTTTTTGAAACATAGGCTGCACAACTTTATGTATAGTAAAATTAATGTAGATTTTTATCCAATAAAAATTAGATCATAAAAAAACTAACAAAATATTTTTAAGGGCGAGTGGATTACTTTGCTTGTATTTGGAGTCACTACTTTTTTTAAAGAACTTTTAATTAAGCAAAATCGTTTTTTTCAACCAAAAAATCGGTTTATTTCGTATTATAAGCTTATTTTGAATTAGACCAATTTATGCTAATGTATTTTTTAAAAAAGTTGCTCGACATGAGTTTTTATGGGTTGTGGCTATAGCTTAATTCTTCTCATCCGTTGTTAATTGTGCTTACATTTATTTTAAAATAGCTGGTAAAGCAAATAATTTAATAAGTTTATGTTACATAAATATGCTGCTTGAATATATGTTAAAGATCAAAATTGAGTATGTTTACTGATATATTTGTTATTATATAGTAAAAACAAAAGTTTAAAATTCTAAAATTATTTATTTAATTGTACAATAAAATATTTATTAGTTATATCTATGGAAACTAATACTGCATATAAATTTTAAGGTGAAATGTATTGCCATCTTTTTATTTAAAGTAAACTCACGGCATTTATATTTTGCAAGTATTTCATTATCATCAACATTGCTTTGCACTGCATTTCATGTTTTGGGAAGTGGTTAGAGTCCAAAAATGCAAATTGTATGTTCCAAAAGTGCAAAATTCCAAAAGTGAAAATTGTATGCAGTTTCTTTTATATATAAAATCAATACTAATTTTAATCTGGTCCAAGTAAAAGATTACAGCAAAATGGTAAAGCTTGTAAATTTGATCAATATTGACCTTATAATGTTATAATCTTAATTTCTTAATTTCAAACTAAAAAAAGTAGTTTAGGCTTTATAAAATTTTACAATTACTTTAAATTCTATATTGCTCAGAGGTGTACATTTTTTGGCTAATTATTGCTCTGCTTCACTTTCATAAACAAAATGTATACACTTCTTTTTTTTTAATATTTTATTCATTTTCTTTTTTCTATCTTTAGTTGTTTTTTTAAATTAACTTAGCTTCTTTGTTTTAAAGGTACAGCAACTGCACACAATTGATGTTGTGTGTGTAATAACATATATTGTTTAGCTGCTGTTTTCTATTTTGCAATCACTTTCTCAATAACAACTTAGAAAATGTAATAACTTGATTGCAAATAAAATTGAATGAATGAATAAATAAATATATATATATTTTTTTTAAATTTATTTGTTCTTCTGGGTAGAATCAGAGGCAAGTTAAACTTCAACAAATAACAGAAGGTTTAATATATTTATCAAAGAAAAACTTAATATGATGTTTCATCTGTTACATTGGGCAGACTTCATCAGGTAAAAACAACACACAATGCACAACCTATTTTAAAAAAACCAAGAAGTTAAAAAACAAACTAATAAACACAAGGTGAGAGGCAAACATGCATAACAATTCAATAACTACTTTGTGCAACAGAAACAAATTTAACAGGTTGAAAATTCACATTTATTGTGAGATTTTTTATGTTACTATATATTTTTGGAAAAACATTCCAATCTTTGTCATTTATTGAATTTTTTGTACTATTAATATATAACAATTCTAAAAATTTTTGTTTTTTATAATTAATGTTGTAATTCAATATTTCAAAATTTCCAAAATCTATGTTCACAATTAAAACAATGTTCAACCAATGCAAGTTTTTTATTTAAATCATCTTCTTTTAAGTTAGCTAAATTAATCGGTTTCAAATCACATTTATGTTTAGACAAGCAAGTATTAAAGCAGCTGCCTGTTTCACCAATATGTACATCCAAAATGATGTACACGGAATTTTATAAATTGCACCATGCTTATATATTTCATCCTCAGAGTCTTTTATCTTAAGTAAAATATTTCCAATTGTTTTATATGGGCAAGTATAAATGCCAATATTAAATTTGCTCAAAATTCTAGACATTTCATCACTAAGACCTTTAATATATGGTGAACCAGAAGAACAAATAAATTTTAAACTAAGTAATATCCCTGGTAACAGTGCTTATATATTTTTTGATTGACATTTTTTTGATTTTTGATTTTAAGTATATATTTTTTGAATTTTTATTTTTTTGACCAGAATTAATATCTATAGTTTAAAAAAAAAATTTTTGTAAAGATGTCTCACTTTTGTTGCATTCCTGGCTGTGATACCACAAGATCAACACCTGGAGTGAAATAGTATAAAGTTCCACATGGTACTACAAATAGGGGATATGATTCAACAAATTGGTCAAAGTGTATGAAAGAAGTCCTTTATAAATATCGTGCTCCCAATAATGCCAATTTTAAACAACATTTGGAAAAAGGAATTGCTTGAATATGCAGCCTTCATTTTGAAGAAAATGACATTGTTAAATGTTAGTTTTAATATTCATTGATAAATTAAATACTTTGTTTATAGAAACTTGTCTATGTTTGGAATACTAGCAATTTAAATTTGAATAAAAATTCACTTTGGTTAAAAGTGCTATCATTATATGATCAACATTGTCTTTTGTTTATTGCTATTCTATCTGTGGATATTGATTTTTGAAAAAGTTTTACTAAAAGAAAATGGCATTAAATTAAAATTTATGGTTTTATAATAGATACTCTATTGGATTCTTGTTTACTAATTTGTTTTTTAGTCCAAATTAAGTTATATTTCCTGGAGTTAATGTAGGTTATTTTTATTACAGGTAATAAGAGGAGCTGGTTAAAATTTGGTGCTTTACCTTCAAAGCACCTTCCACAAAAAAGTCATTGTACAGTTAAACGTACAGAAAGACGTACCATAACTAAACATACTTTTCAAGATATTTCAACTCTAAATGACATTCAACTTAACCAATCAAGTACTAATCATTGTTTAACAATTGATCAAAGTGCAACAAACATTTTTTTAGAAACATCACAATTGGTTTCTAACAATTTGCCACCTTCTTGGAGGTGTTTATTTTTAGACGAAAATGAATTCCACTTGATTTTACCATCAAAAAAAAACTTTGTAGATGATGCAAAAGTTGTTTTATATTCAAACATGACATGCCATGTTGCATTGTGTGGTATTCCAGTACCTTGCGAATCTTTACCTTCTATAAAGTTGGATGCTCATGGGTTTTGTGATTTTTTAAAAACTATTGGACAAGCTAAACTTTGTTGTGGATTTGATAAAGTTATAAAACAAGAAAATTGGTTGTGTCTCAATTTATTTCAGATTAATTACAGTGACTTTAATTCATCATGTCAAAGGTAATTTGTCAGTGTTATATCTTTTTTTTTTCTGAAAAAATTTCACTTAATAAAAACATGTCTTAAATTGTCCCAAAAAATGTTTTTCAGGTTTTTGAGCAAGCAATGTGCGGTGGCAATTTTTTCAGAAAAGAAAGTCTGCTCTAAATGTTGTACTTCTCATCTCAAAGAAAGTTTTAATGCAGCATTGACTGAAGAAGGAAAGAAGACAGCTAAGCAACTGAGCCCTTCAAAAAAAATAAAAAACATGAAGTCTTGCAGTAAAGAAAAACTTGCTTCAACTTTAGGACGAAAAAATAAAATGTATTTTTTTAAAGTGAAATCAATAAGCATATTTGATTAGCCATAACATTATGTGGAGTGACATGACAGTTAAATTTATTGTGCTTTTTGTCAAACTTTGGAAAATTGTCTAAAAAGGTTATGGGAATCAATAAGCATATTTGATTAATTATGACTAATTTTGGCAAATTTCTTCTGGTTTGTTAACTTAAAAATTATATTGCATGTTTTAGAATGTAAATTCAGCTGTAGGGTTATTCCTACTTTTAAGATACCTAGAATAAAAGGTGTTTTTTTGTAGGATTTCTAATTTTCAACAAAAATATGGTGTGACTTTGAATAAAGATTTGGCAACTGAGGATTTTGTCACAGCAATTTGTGCTCAAAATAAAAATGATACTTTTTTGTCAGAATGGTGGAAACATCAATTAAGCCTTAAAAATGTACCATCTTCCAGGCAACGTTTTCCAGCTTCAATATTAAGGTCAGTGAAAACTATTTAAAGTTGTGAGTACAAAAAGGTTGTGGAGCAACGAACAAGAGATTGGAAAGATTTAGTTTTCGAAATAATAGTTTTTTTTATGAGTAAAAAAATATATAAAAATCATGGTGATTTTTAGGTACTGCATGAAATTATTTAATAAAAGTCCAGCAGCATATGCCATGCTCAAAGACACGAAATTGCTGGTATTACCATCAAAGCAAAGGTTGTGCTTGGAACGAAATTTATTTAAGCCAACACCTGGTATTACCTCAAATGTCCTCAAAGAACTTCGCTCCATTGCTGGAAAAAACAAGGCATTATTTCAAAAAAATGTTCTTCTTGTTATTGATGAAATGAAAATCACTGGTAGGTAACTTACATGGGAAGACTTCCTTCATTTTTTTGTAAAACTTTTCTACTTAAATTTCCAGAAAGCTTGCTTTATCGGAAAGACACTGGTGATTTGATAGGTTTTGTTGATTATGGTTCTGAAGTGATTACTAATTTGAGTAATCGTGCTGGAACTTTGGCAGAAAACGTCCTGGCATTTTATGTAAGAGGTTAGTTGGAGACTTTGTGATAATGTTAAATTTTATATTATACACAAAATGTACAATTTTTTCATGTACTAAATCTTATCTTCAATTGCATCATTAAAGATATTTTTAGGTGTAACCAATAATTTGTTGGATCGATTACTGGCATACTATCCTTCTCGTGGTCTCACTTCAGAACCATTATATTTCATGTTGCTTGATGCAATAATGAGCCTGGAAATGGAAGCTGAAGTTCGTGTGGTTGGAATTATAGGTAAACCAAAGGTATCTTTAATTTTTTAAATTTTTATGAAAACTCCCTGTGTCTCTTTTGTAGGTGATGGTCTTTCTGTCAATCATACCACTTTCAAGGCATTTGCTCAAAAGGAGCCAAATAGTGTTTCGTAAGAAGAATCCTGCTGATCTGCAAAGGTGCCCTTTTGCTGAAAATTTGTTAAGCATAGTCAATAGCATTATTTTGGTTTAATTCCCTATTTTTGTAATGTGTAATTTTGATTTCGTCATGTGTTTTTTTCCTTCATATTAAGATTTAAGATTCTTACGTCTTAATTTTTATTTTTTGTCACAGATTTATATACTTTATCTATGATCCTCCTCATTTGTTAAAAACTTTAAGAAACAACTTAATGTCATGTAATCGTCATCTCTGGAACAAAAGTCATTTATCTTGGAGCCAATCAAACAATTAATTATGGAAGATCTTTCAATATTACCTCGACGCTTTCCTCGCCTTACAAAATCGCATGCATATCCAGAAAACTATGAGAAAATGAAAGTTTATTTAGCTGCTCAGGTAAATTGCTATCACTTTAATGCTGTGCAAGAGAAGTGCAGTATAATCAATTTGTTGATATTATAAAAACTTGATTTTAAGAAGTATTAATATTAAATAAGTAATGTTATTTTCACTGTTAATTGTTCTGTTTCTTTAAAATTTAAACGAATGAAAATTGTAGTAAAAACAAATCTAAAAAAAAAAATTATTACTTTTTTTGTTCCTCACTTTTAAGTGTTTTAAGCCAGCCATCAGGACCACTCGAGAAAAGAAGAACTTTTAATAGTTTTAAAAAACTTTATTACAGGTATTATCTTCAACTGTGGGGCTAGCAGTTAAACAAGCGGGTCATGTACATTTGGCTGAGTTTCTTCTGTTTGTGGATTACTGGTTCGACCTAATGAACACAGGTCTGCATGACCATAAACGAAAAGCAAAGCCACAACTATCACCATACACAAATGTAAATGACGACAGAATAAAATGGCTCACGACTGCTGTTCCAGGTTTGAAGTTTTACGAAAGTTGCTCTTTATATTTACGGTACTAATGTTTTGCTAGAAATTAATCCAATCGAGAAAAACTTTGGGCTTCGCAATTTTACATTGTCAATGTCGTGATTATCGGACAATTGTCTGTTTTATTGAATTTTGTACCTCTTTTCGCGCTTAAGCGCTAAGCAAAGCAAAAAACTCAATAAAGAAATAAGGATTACTTTATTCCACGCTTGTAGTGGAAATGAGCTTTAAAATTTGGGCTACTAGGCCATTGACTTAAGTTTTTATCTTCTGTAATAAAATAATTTTATTGTACTACCGAATACAAGAAAAGTCGTAAAAACACCCAATTTCGATACAAAGTAAAGCGTTTTACGCATTTCAATTTAAAAAACAATGCTTTTTTTTTTTTTTTGAAAATTTGAAGCAATTTTTTAACGGTTATGTCTCTGTGTAGAATATTTTTCAAAATGGCGACTCGAAGCTCGTGCAAGAGACGACTATGATGAAAAAATGTTGCTTACACCTTCAACAGAAGAAGGAATTCTCTGCACTTCTTTTTCTATGGCTGGCCTTATTGCAGATACCCTTCAAGACGGGGCACAATATGTTATAACGAGAAGATGTAACCAAGGTTTTATTTTTGATTTTGCATTTTTTATATTATATTATAACTACGCAAAAAAGTAACAAAGTTTTACAATGACGTTGCGTTCGACAATGTTGAATTTATCAGCGGTGCGTTTGTGTTCTGAATAGTTTACCATAAAATTTTCTACCACTTGCTACATTATTTAGTAATTTTAGCAAAACGGAATACATGTATAATACTATTTCGATCATACTAAAAAAATAAATAAGTACCAAAATATTTGACGTAAATGATTTTTAAAATTCTGCTACAATTCTAAGAAGTGGCCTTATATTTGTTCGTGTAAAATGTAAAATTATTATTTTTATCTTAGATTGCCTGGAATCTTACTTCGGCCATCAGCGTAGCGTTGGACGACGAAATACAACTCCAACAATTGTTGACTTTGGCTATAATGCCAATGCCATACATTCTCGTAAAAATATCAGGAATTCAAATGTTTCCATTGAAGATATATCTGTTGCATGTAGTGCACCTGAATCCAGTATGTGTATCTATTTTACAAATTACTACTTCTACGGTTACTTAGTGCAGTTGCTAACTTTATTGACTCTAAGTTGTTTATCATTGTTTTGTTTTTCGTTTAGGTGAATGAAAGCGAGCAACTGGTTCTCATCAATCGGACAAGCAATGATCGTACATGGGTTTCCATATATAATTTTATAAAGAATTTTAAAGATTGTTCTTTTATTTTGCTGTTTTTGGTGACTGCTCTTCAATGGTTTCGATTTTTCCCGTGCCTTTTTTTATGTTTTGAAAAAGTGGTTTCCAAACTATTGGCCATGCTTCAATAGTGGGCCACGAAGATAATTTTAATGGCCCACAAGCTATTTTAACAAATTGCATTATAATATAATATTTTAAGCTCTATTTTTAAAAAAATGTGTTAATCATATAATGTCATTATTTTTCATTATAAAGCTTTTAACGTATATACAGGGTGTTTACCAAAATTATCACGCATTTATTGTTTTTAACATTGTAGTAAAATGAATCAATGATTAGTTGATAAAATAGTTATCAAAGTTTTGATTAGGTGTCACTTTCACCGCTGTGGATAGTAATCCTGCTGGCAGCATTGAATTGTGGGAAAAACACTTTTTTTGGACTGAAAACGGCGAGTCCTCAGCAGAAGCATTTGGTGTGCTTGCGATTTTTAATTTATTGGCATTTTGAGGTTCGAGGTTATCTGAATGAAAACGTGCCCCAACAATGGATTGGTAGGAGAGGTGCGAGAGATCTTGCACTCTGCCCTTTGGCGTTTCAGATCCCCGGACATCACTGTGTGTCATTTTTTAATGTAGGGGTATGCTAAAGACAAAGTTTATACTGCATTGCTTCCATTAAATATTGATGACATGAAAAATTGAATAACATCTGCAATCAACACGGTGAACCGCAGCATGCTGAGGCGCGTTCGGGATGAATTCTCATATCGGCTTGATGTCGTCCATGCTGCCGGTTGTGGTCACACTGAGCACTTGTAAAACATGAAATAAAACTTGCAGGTTTGTACAACACATCTACCTAAGCTTGAGTTTTTTATTGTTCTTTGTTTTTGACATATCACGTAATAATTTTGGCGTATTCTTTTTAAAACACCCTGTATAATAAACTTTTATAATAAGCCACAGCTGCCGTTTTAATGAATATATGGGCCAAGTATGGAGAAAGTTTGGAAACCAGCACTTTAAAGTTGGACGTAGTTCTTGTTTTCCTTTTTTTTTTTTTTATTAACACCTTAATAATTATTGTGTTACTTCGTTGGTTGAAAAACATAAAATGTAAAAGAATGAATAGTTTAACTGTAAACCTTATGTAAAGATCCAATAAATTTAAATACAGTGTTTTTTGCAAATTTTGCATTGGTTTTCGGAAATACAACTTGACGCCAGATAATTTCATAAATCGGAGACGCTGTGCCAAACTGCTTCTTATCTGCTTTTTTCATCCTACCACAACAAGCTTATTTAAATAGATTTTTATATATAATTGTACAGAAATATAACGCAAACACAGTGGTGGATATTCCTATTTAGAAGCCCGAGGCAAGAATTTTCAAAAATTGATGTTGCCTAAAAAAAAAGACCTTTGATTTCGGCTTGCATATTTTTCTCCGAAACTCATGGTGTCCTCTTAAAAAAAAAGGTCTTCACTTCCATTTGCTCTCAGATTTCCCTATTTTCATCCCAAAATCAGGGTGTTTTCTAAAAAAAAAAGGTCTTCACCTAGAATCGTTCGTTACATTTCCCACTTCTCGTCCCGACTTGATTATACCCTTTAAACAAACATCTGCAGCGGATTGAAACTGTATTGGGTAATTTCGAGGGGGGTCTGAGGCAACTGTCTTATTCGCCTCACCCAATAACGTGAAGCAACCTTGCTTCTATATTAAACAACAAGTCACACCTTTCATCGCTAATTAGCAAGACACAACGTCAACTCGTTTTGTTGCTTCTTCCTTTTTCTAACCCCGTCATTAATAACACACAAACTTTTCAACATTTTGTTATTTTGTTCATGTGGTGGAGCAGAAATAAAAGAAAACTGAACTGAATTAAACAATATCTACCACTGCGCAAACAGCAAAATTATTAAAATGTTTATCAGTAGCAGTAACAATAGTGAAGCTCTAAGAGTCAGAATAACATATACGAGTATATTGTTATCAAAAACAATAACAGTGTTTAATCTCATGAAGAAGAATAACTATTTCCCAACGAGTAGGCAAAGAAACAAACTGCCAATCATCACGTCACTCGAAAAGAAATCTAGGTCTTTTCAAATCTAGATTTCAAACCATCACACTAAACAAAAACAAAATGTAAGAAGAGCTAAAATTATACGTTGAAAGTACATTCAAATGAACATAGAAAGTACGAATTTGGTCCAGTCTTTGATAAAACTAACAGTAAAGCTGCAAATTCTTTCTCAAAGATTTAGTTTGGTGAAGCTTTTTTTTCGAAACAAAGCATTTAATTTTTTTGCATACCCAAAGCTAATCTATCTTAAATATAACTTTAATAACTATTTTATTATTGATGTTTTAATTGATGCACTTTAATATTTCAATAAATTCTGGTGACCTATAAAGAAACAAAACCAGTAGGCTAAGAAAAACGCCGAAGATTTGTACAAAAAATGTTTATAAATATCCAAGTAATTTCTATTATACATCGAACAAAACTAAATATTTAATTCTGGATTTTTTAAGAACTTGTTTTAAAAGAAATAAAAAAAATTGTTTACTATTTTTTACTAGTTTAAATCCGCAAGCTACAACTTGCAGATCTTACAAAGATATAAAAACTTTTAAAATGGTCTAGGAAAGTATTAATTTAATTAAAATACATTTCTTTTACATATCTTTTAGCTTTAGTTTAAGATTAGCATTTATTTTTTTCAGGGCTTTGCACAATTTCTTCACTCTTCTGTGACAAATTGAAAACTTCTGGCTACATTTTTTAAAAAAGATTATTTAATTTGTCATAATTATAATTTTGTTTTAATAATAGGTTCGATTATATTGACTTTTAGAAATATCTCTACATATACTTTATAGTAATAAGCAAGATTTTTAAACAACTACGACTGATACTTGGGGCTAAAATCGAAAGTAATAAACCTATATTTTGCCATAGTATTTCTATACAAGCGTTGTCGTTGCTATGTTTGATCATGAATACCGCTATCAGGCGCATAGTGAACACGCAAAACAGCTTAGCCTGATGTCTTGTTATTGTAGAGTCTATGGGTGTATAGACTTGAGACGGTGGCGGTCACAAGAAATAAGTGGAAGAGATGGAAGTCGCAGAGATGAAAATATTGAGATTTGTTGTAGGAGTTACGAGAAAAAATAAAATTAGAAACGAGTACATCAGGGGTACGATTATGGTAGAACGGTTAGGCATGAAAATGAGGAAGGGCAGGCTGAGATAGTATGGACATGTCATGAGGAGAGACCAAGAGTACCTAGGAAGAAAGATGATGGAAATGGAATTACCGGGAAAGAAGAAAAGTGAGAGACCAAAGAGAAGATTTTTCGATGTAGTGAAAGAAGATAAGGGAGAAGTTGGTGCAAAGGAGACGGACGTTAAAGATAGGATGGTTTGGAGAAAGATGATACGCTATGGCTACACCTGATTGATGTGAAAGGCCGAAAGGAGAAGAAGTTGCTTTATTTTTCTAAAATCGGATTAATTTGGTGTGAATGTTTAAACGTGTGAGAATCTGAGCAGAAACATTTATTGTGATTTGCAAAAGTATAGACCACCTCATTCTCAATGACATTTTTTGGCAAAACTTAATCCATCATTAAATCGTCCAATTTAGATTAATTCATCAAAGAAACACATTATTGCCTCATAGTCAATTAATAAATGTTTCAAAAATTTCAACTGCATATTTGGAACTAATTGTAGGGCAGATTAATGTATGGTTGACAGGTATTTTTAATGTTTTTATAAGCAGAGAAAAATGGGCAGAAAACCTTCATTATTGACTGTTAAGCGTGCTCAGATAGTGATTTGCATATGGAAACACTCTAAGAGAGACAGATTCCAAAAAGGCTACAATTTAGCAAAAGTTAATTTTACCGTGTCATAGAAACGTTTAAGAAGCATGAAATTTATGATGACATGAAGAAAACTGGCAGACTCTGTTTGCACTCGCCATGGGTTTGATCTAATCTTAATGGATTCTATTGTAGTTTTAGCTACTCTTGCACCCACCCGGGTGTCGTATTCTAGCTAATAATTATTTATGTAATGTGCCTTCAGCTGCCGATTATAATTTTTGAATTGCTTTTGAATGTTATTGGTTTTGTTTTTTGTAATCTTTGACTTACTGTAAGCTGCAATCACTTATAGATTTAACTTTTATTTTCTAGGCCTATTGTGACCAATTGTACATTTCAAAAAGATTTTGAGTTTAAGAATACATTTGTTTTTTGAAAGTTATATAATACATCTATAGTTTGAGTATACAAATATATCTTTAATAGGCCACTGCAGCAAATAAAATATTGCCCGGTCTATAACCGAAAACTACGATATCATGTATATTTATAACCAAAAATTACGAAACGACGATTTAAAACCATATTAACCCTAATTTACCTAAGGGGAAGTCCTCAAAGAACCTTTTTAAAAAACGTTATAACTCGTAAAGTTTTAAAAACGTTATAACTCGTAAAGTTTTGATGAAAAAAACCTAACCAGATGGGTAGTTTTAGTACAGCAGGCTATTTTTTTGACTATTCTCACAATTTTTGTACACTTTCATTGACTGCAATTCAATTGCTGTTCAATCTTTACTTACCAACTGTGTGTCTCGTCTGGCTGTGTTTGTCAAGATTACTGCGTCAAGTAGTAGTTATTTGTTTTTGCAGCAGACCGTGACTAATCCGATTATGTCGCAAAACAAAGCAATCAACGAAAGTTTGAGGACCTTTAACTTTATGCAAAATAAGAAGACTATAATAACAAATATATTAAAAATAAACACATTGAACTAAACTAGAATAAATTTTTTCCAACATAGCAAAAAATCAACTGCGCAGCTACTTTCTGTTAAAAGTATTGGATATGTAAACTTAGGGTCCTCCGAGGACACCCCCCATAGGTAGTCAACAGAAAAAAACATTCTAGGTAGATAAGGGTTAATGTTGGCATTGCTTGTATTAATCAGAATATAGCTGGTGCAAGACAAAATCAGCTTCTTGGTGGTGACAGCCTCGTAGATTTATACATTTATGATAGCTTACACTAACCGAAAAATATTGGAGTGAATAAATAAAAAAAGGTTCTAGCTTTTTACTTCTATCATTGCAAAGTTTTTTAAATTCCGACCAGCATTCAGGCATTTAAAAACTGTTCAAGTTCATCTCCATCTAAAAAACTTATTTTCGTAATATTACTTTAAAGAATATTTCAATTTTATTGCAATATGCAACAGATTGAAAATAATTATTTTTTTAAGCTTAACGTTAACAAGACAATGTTTTATGCTGCATAACCATGGATATTCTAAAATATTTTGTTAAGTGTTTTTTTACCCAAATGAATTAGCTAACGTGGTTATAAACAATTATAATTTTAACAGATGTTTCCGATTTTTGGATCATGTTTCAGGGTCAAAACAATGTCAGCAATTTTTTTACTAAAATGTTTAGCAGAACAAAATCACTACAAAGCACTTAATTGTTGTTACGGACCATTTAATTCAAGGTAAAAAGCAATTTATTATTATGGGGTCAGGTATGCTTCGATGCCCACTCGATGCCGCCGACTCGATGCCAGCCCAACTCGATACCCATATATATAGTTTATACCAAAATATATAGCCAAAATTCAAATTGTTGTTTACTAGTGGTGTACTAGTGGTGTCGGTGACAAATTTGCTGCATCGAGTTTGCCTGGCATCGAGTCGGCGGCATCGAGTTGGGCCATTTTCTTATAATGTAAAGCAAGAAAAACCTGCATCACATTAAATGTTTATTGGGAAAGTTATTTAAATTTTATTTTCTCAAACTGTACTTATTAAGGTTGATGATAAATATTAGGATGACAAACTTGATAATATAACTTAATTTTTAACTTTTAAGTTTTATAAACTTTCTTTAAAAAGTTAATGAGATTATATGTAAGCTTGGGAATTTATCAATTTTGGCTCTATATCCGGAAAAATTATTGTAATTATTAACTAGTTGACGATTAATAAGCCAACTAAGTAGCAACAAAGTTGTTCTTACGTATACATGAACTATATGACCTCAAATTTCAAATATAGTAAAATTTTGACATTGTTAATCAGTGGCGGATATGAGTTATTTTCAAAACTCTTGTGAAAAAACAAAAATAATTTAAAGTCTACAATTTAAAGATCAAAAATATATACATGTCAATCAAGTAATGTCAGAAGAATTTTTTCAATTGAATTCAAAGGAAGCACAAGTGAAGTTTACTGCAAGGTCCAACCTAATCAAGGATAAAAATGTTTGTTTCCGATCAACATTTGGTTTTGATAGAACTTCAAAATCTAACTTGATTTCCTTTTTAATTTTAAAATATTTAGAAGAAATGGATGGAAGAGAAAATTTTGAAACTAACTGGAGTGATTATCAACACGGATTTTGAAATAAGAGCGGAGAGTTTTAACACTTATTTACCTAGAATGTTTTTTTTTGTTGACTACCTATGGGGGGTCCTCGGAGGACCCTAAGTTTACATGTCCAATATTCTTAACAGATAGTAGCTGCGCAATTGATTTTTGCTATGTTGGAGAAAATTTATTCTAGTTCAGTCAAATATCTCTACTTTTAATATATTTGCTATTATAGTCTTCTTATTTTGCATAAAGTTTAAGGTCCTCAAATTTTCGTTGATTGCTTTATTTTGCGACATAATCGGATTAGTCACGGTCTGCTGCAAAAAAAAAACTACTACGTGACGCAGTAATCTTGAAAAATTCAGCAAAACGTTCAAAACGTTTTTTGACTTATCCCATGAATTTTGTACACAAAAAGTGTACGAAAGTCATGAGGTAAGTCAAAAAAATAGCCTGCTGCACTAAAAGTACCCATTGGATTTGCTCAAGTAAAATACCAAAATACTCGGAAATAAGTTTTAGGAAAAGTCATAAAATTTTAGATTTTTATCATCCGAACTTTACAAATTATAACATTTTTATATAAGAGGGGTACTTTGAGGACCGCCCTTAGGTAAATTAGGGTTAATTGTGAAAAAAAATTTACGGATTATAGCATGGTAATACAGAATAATTTTTTTTTTAAACTCTGAGTTATAAGCTTTACCAGTTTTATAAATTGTTTAATTGTGTAAACAGGGTATTTGCTAGAAAACGCAGGGCCAATGTAGAAAAATTCATCATACGTCATGTGATATTGATTACAGAAAAGGTTGTGTAAATTGTTTGTAATAGATCATTGCTTCTTATGACAACTCTGTCCGAAACTGGTCAAATAAAGTGGTTTAAAAAAAGCATCGAAGTTAGATATTTAATTCTTAAATGAATAACATCATTGAAAAGCTTTGAAACTTTTTTAAAAATTGACATATACCGCTAGTTCAATTTAAAAATGTTTCTAATAATGATTTGAAATTATGTTTTGTTGCCAGTAGATTTTTGTCAAATCTATCGTAAAGAAATAAACAATTTGTTTATAAATAAAAACACAGCAATCACCGTTGTAAAGCTATCTTTTTTCAAAGATAGATTAAAAAAAGTTGAATTTTATATGTTATAAACCTAGTAAATTTTTTTGGTATCGTTTTCTAATTGTTTTTAAAATTAAACTTAATACAAATAATCTTTTTTTTTTTTGAAAAATCATAATCCACTCGTCCTGTTCTGTTATGTCCTAGGAAAAAAACCCTTTGCTTGGCAGTTTTGGCAAGCGGCTCCAAATTTCAGTCATTTCTTTGGAGTCAATTTAGACTGGTTTGATGCAATAGCAGTTTTCTTTTTCCTTTGCGTAATAGTTTTTTAACAAATACTTTAAAAAGTGGTAGGCTACAGTGATTAATAAATATATGTAGTTATTGATGTAATTCAAGAACAACTTTATTTTTCAACATGACGGCTGGGATTAGAATAATTGCTTTTAAGTATGAAGCAATCACAGTTATTGTAACCAAAAATTACGATTGCCTTTGGTTTAACGCCAAATTTTATCATGGCAATACAATTTTGGTTTAACAATGTAATTGTTTTTTATATGTAACGAATTCCTTTCAATGTTTATGTTGAACCGTAAGCTTTGTTTGAAATCTCAAACAGTGACTAAAATTGCTCATGAACACCATTTAAATTTAGACAACAAACTTGTCTTTGAAACAAACTTGGCAACCAGCACAACTTTGCATCATGCATGTAATTACAATCTTTCTAACCCGGAGCTTTCATTAGTTAAGCTGCTGTTGATTATTTTGATATTTGCCACATCGCACAAAAGTTTAATCAAAAGATTTACCAAAGCTCGTTACTGTAATTTTTCAAAAAATTTTTGTGTTTTACTTTGCACAAAGTGAAGTCAATCACATGCACATAATTGCAAGTTAATTGCGTATTTTCGATAGGTGGCAGTATAAATTCATAAAAATAATTATTTCTGAAGTAGCTAAATTTACCAACAGTCTGATTTTTGCCATTATCATCTCATTTTTTTAATTTCCCGAACTCGCACGTCTAACGTCGGAGGCACTATACCTGGGAAACCGTCTAGCGATTTGCTTTCGGAAATGCAAAGTTTGTTTTCTTAGTTTTATTTTAAAAAATGATTGAAATTTAGATCTTTCCATTAGAGAGTACCGAATTCCTTATTGTTTTTTCCAAGGACACAACAAAATGGCGCGTGTAGATAAGTTATTTTATCTTCTCTAATCAACACATTATTATCTACAGTATACTTATCCCCCGAACTCGCGGGTCTAATATCGGAGTCGTTATACTTGGTAAAATTGTTCAGCAATTGGTCCGACCTGGTTTCGGAGATACCAAAATATTGTTGTCCCTTTCAAATTTTTTAATTGTTTTTATTTAGTTTTATTTAGGGAATAACTACAATTTAGAGCTGCTTTTTTTAGGCTTCTAAGCAGAGAAAAACGCCGTATTGTGTTTTTCCAATAACACAAGAAAATGTTGCATGTAAATAACTTATCACAGGTTTCATAATATGCTTTAAGTTTTCAAATAATAAAAGCACGGCTCACTAATCTAATTTTAAATCACCCAAAACTAAAATTTTTTAAAATAGCTTGATTAGAAAGTCAATATTTTCTAAACATGAAACGCTGCCACCAAAGTTGTCTGTCGAAGTTTTAACCGTTATAAAGTAAATGTGTTATATTTTTAATAAAATATATTTTTGATTATTGACTTTATTTTGCATCGGCTTTTCTGTATCACATCATTTAACACCAGAGTAATTTTGATTTGAGACAACTGAATAAACTATGTTTTATATCAAAACAAAGTTGAAATGGAAAATTACTGGGTTTCATTTGGCCGATACTATTATGATTACGTCACCAATTAATCTGATCTAAGGTTCTTATTCATCTTTAATCAATAGGAAGGGGTTGAAAATGTAAACATATTTATATAGCTGCAAGTAATCTCAACTCACTATAGAAAAAGGATACAAAGACTCTGAATTTATCTTCTGGAACTGGTTTTAAAACTAAAACTTCTGTTTATTAAGAATATTACTAAAAACCAGGGTTTGGCGAAACTATATTTTTATACTTTGTTAAGCACTGTACCAAATCATTGGTTTGTAGCAAGCAATTATTTTTAAATACTTGTACAATGCTTTATTCCATTTGTATTAATTTCCAAACCCAAAAAGTTTCCGGATGAAGTATATTTACAACCGGATTCAAAATTTGAAATGCTTTTATTTTGAATGATTTATTTTAACTTCTAGAAATATCTGGAAATAAGAATTTATGAAACTTTAAAATACAAAAACAAACTGTCCAGTAAAATAAAAGTTTGTGCAAATATTAAAAACGAAAACCTGAACAGCAACAGGACAAAAACTTGAAGTTATATTTTGTGTAATATTTTAAATTATTTTTAAATAATAAAACAATTGTAAAAAAGATTTCAATATTTTCGTTCCAGGGACACAAATACAGTAAAACATTTCGTTAAATTACTGTTTCATATTTTAATACTGATTTTAAAATGCTTATTCAGAATTTTTGAAATTAAAATCCAAAGTAAAAGTTTTTTTCGTGTTTAGTAAAAAAAGAGCAACTCAAACATTGTTTACGAGTATTAAACTTTTATCCCGGTTTTTCCCTGAGTTTTGAGTGGACGTGAGAGTTTAGGGGAGAATCAATTTACCAAAATTTGAAAGTTTGTATCTCAGAAATTATTAGAAATAAGAACAGGGATTTTTTATGAACGATCACAGCATTATTTCAAAGATAACAAGTATATTTGTTTTTTTGAACTGTTTAATTAAGATATACTAAAACCACAAATTCTTTTAAATTTTAGTTTGATGTTTCAATCATTAACATGAAAGGCAATAATTACGTTTCATCATTCAATTAAGTTTTTATTATATTAAATATAACACTCCATTATTTTTCTATTTTTTTCAATGGTAGTCTCACTAAATTTTTAAGTAATCGTTTTTGTTTGAAAAAGATTTTTTTGGAAAATCCAAACTCGTAAAATCAATGGACAATTGTTTTTCAGTCAACTGACCAGGTTGTTGTCCATTGTCTTCAAATAAACTGTACAGGTTGACAATAAATGTGAAATGAAATTTGGACATGGTCTGAAATATGCTTTCGTACAGTACACGCGCTGGTTGGGGTAGGAGTTGCACCCCAGCTATGAATTGCCGAGCGGAAGATGCCAACACCAGTTGACTTAACAAACAAGTTAACTGACTAACTGATTATATGTGTGTTATTAATTTTGATAAGGGTAAAAATTTGTAATAAACGTTAAGTAGTCAATTGGGGCTTAGGTTGCCAAATATTGTTGTCAATTTTCGATAGATTTCAAATCTTTTTCAAAGCAAAAATTATTTAATTTTAAAGTTTAATGTCTATTTTTATTTTCTGTTTGGTTGCTTCTACGTAGAGCAAAAATAGGGTTAAAATAAAACGAGTAGGAATAACAGGCTCAATAAATATTTTTTATTAAAAATATCAAAAAGTCAAAAAAAAGAATTGAGATCACACCCCAACACTCGTTACATTTCTTTGTGTGAATATTTTTTTTGACAACAATAGAATAAAAAAATGTATTTATGATACTCGTATATTTTTAGAAAAATTCATCGGTGTCTATTTTAAAGAGTTATAAAATGCTTCGTTCACTTTTAAACAGCTTTGCTTTGGTTTTTTTCCTTAGTTATGGATGGTTATTTTCTTTTTTATTGTTACCAGTTAAACCTGTCTCCAGCTCAATTATCTGCAAAAAATTACCAATGCAGCAAATCATATCTGCATTAGAGGACACGCTGGAAAATCTTAAGACACGTTCAAAAGTCAGTGATTATTCCACAACACCAGTTCTTTTATCTTCTGTAACAAACACAAGTAATATATTTATATTTATCTGTCAGCATTGTAAACTGTATGAATTCTTAAAAGATTAGCTTTTTCACGAATAAGTACTAGTTTAAATACCGCCAGCATTTAAAAATTAGATAAAGTTTTTTAAAAAGTACAAAACCTCAGGAATAGGAATTGACGCGAAAGAGTAAAAGTTTTTATAGCTAGTTGATTAATTTACTTTTCAGTTTGATCTTTGTTATTTTTTTTTGCTTTGGTTTTGCGTATTTTTTTAAACTTATATCCCAAATAAATGGTTTCTCTAAAGAATATCTTTAAAATTTTATTACTTTTTGGGCTATGAAAGATGTAGCCATACTTTGGCTTTAAACTTTATTTTATTGTTTCTTTTTATATGATTTTGCCTTCTATTAGCTGAGGTGTTTATGTTTGTTGTGTAATATAACATGTTAAAGTTTTGATTTTGAGAAATAACTTTTTTTAAATGATGAAATGATTTTTTCTTTAAATCTTTAGTTAATCTTTTTACTTTTGTGTCATTTGTATTATATTTCATATTAAAAAAAATTAATAGTTGTTATAGGTTTTTTAAAGAGCTTATGGTAATACAGTGATCAAGGTATATTGATTTTTGTTTAAAAACTTTACAAAAAATCATTTTATTTTTACGTTAAAAGATGCAAATAATTTTTTTGCAAAAATATTGCCGTGAAAACTTAACCGTAAATAAATAAATTGAAAAACTTAATAGCATGATTTTCAAGAACAAATTTAAGGTATGTCGAAATTCTTGGAAAACAAAGTTTTTCAAAAGATATATATAAAAATATATTATCTGTACACTTTCCATATTTACACTGATTGTTAAGACATGAACAACATCCTTATCTAGCCAATATACAAAGAAGTTCTTCAGTCTGCAACATTAATAAAGTCTTCACACAATCAGCTTCTAATTGGTGACCTTATCAGTAGGACAATATTTTTCTTGTATTTTGGTTTTAGTCTTGGAAAAATCTGTAAGTATAAGTAAAAAACAAACCCAATTTTGTTGCGTGTTTACCTTTCAAAATTCTATACTTTCATATTTTTGGTTAATTACTTACATAATTACAAGAATTTATTTATTTTGGTCCACAAAAAGTCATTGTTACATCGGGTTCACTTGAATATTCCCTTATTTTCTCTTTGAAGTTATTTCAATAAATGTGTCAATAAAGGATAAAACCAATGCAGTTGTAAACATTTTTATTACTACATGTAGCTGATGTTTTAAATATTGACTTTGCTGCTTATTGTCAAAGGAACTATTGATAATTAGTTTCTAAAATCAGGTGGAGCAAAACAGGTTTGGAAAGCCCTTGGAGGTACCATGCTAATTCTAGAGATTAAAATTTTTAACTATTAATTTAAACATTAAAAAAGTTTTGTAAAAGGAATTGTTTATTGGTGCCTAGACAAACACATAATCTTAGTTTCAGCCAAACTAATTTTCACCCCAGCATCCAAGCTTGCGTCAAAAAACCGATCAAGCGCATATTGGAGATCGCTTTGATTCGATCTCAACAATGCAAAATCTCTGAAAACAGCAGGCACCGAACATTACACTTTCGAAATGTGATGCCACTACGGGAGGAACTGTCTCTGTCTATGTTGTCCATGTATATAATGAACAGGAGAGGAGAAAGAACACACCCTCTTATAATCCAACACTGACACTAAAAACCTTTGGTTTCATGCCATTGACACAATTACAAACTTCGGACTGTTTGTGCAACCATTGAATAGCAGCTAATAGCTTATTTTTTATGTCATACTCCAGCAGTGCTGCCCATAGCTTATCACTTGGAACACGGTCATATGGTTTTTCATGGTCTACAAAGCATTATTTTTTACAATTTCTCAAAAATGTGCTGAAGACGAAGATCTAATCAATGGTGGATCTGCCAAGACAAAATCCGCATTGTTGGGATTCCTGAAGTTGGGATTCGACTGTTTTACGACATCTCTTTTCAAGGCATTTTGCATTAACCTTTCCCGAAAGACTTAGCAAAGAAAATTCCTTGTAATTAATGGACTTTTCCTTGTATCCTTTTTCGTAAATAGGAATTAACACATCGGTCTGCCATTGCTTTGGTACTTTACCAGTTTTCCACGTTGCTTGGAACACACGAGTTAGCCAACAAACAACCAAGATGTTTATGCCTATTAATATTTCGGGTCGAATATAATTTTTACCAGGAGCCATGCTAGCTTTCAAACATTTGATTGCTGTGCTCACCTCTGCTTCAGTTTGATGAATTTCTTTACCAATTTGTTTCTCGGATGTTTCCAAATGTTCGATTATTACTGGATTTAAGAGCTTTAGCCAATTGATTTTTAGCTTTTTATTTGCTTTATTTTCTTTAGCTTTTCGTATTATATCTTTAGATTTTTGGAGTCTCTGCAACGATTTAGAATTCCCTTTTATGTTTCAGAAGCACCATTAACATTCTTGATGAAGGTGGCAACTGATGTTTTCGGTTTTGCAGCAGTTCTTTTCGCACTACGCTTTAAACCTACACGTTTTCAGGAATAACTAGCAACTGCAGATGTAATGACTGCTAATTTAAATAAATCCCATTCAGTTTCAACGTCTTCAATAAAGTTAGGGATTTCTCTGAACAGTGAAACAACTTTGCTAACAAAATTATGTCTCACCTTTATGCTCTAAATCGTTTCTTTGCTCTGGAATAATTCAGGTCTATCAAAATGCAGAGGACTACTTGTGGTCGGTATACAATTCAACTTCTTTTTAAACACGAACATTAATCATCGAAGATAGCTGTTTCGCTGAGACAATACAAAAATTAATGATAGAAGGCTGTCCCACCGAATCTCTGTTCAAAGTGTACTTGTCAATTCTATTGCGTCAAAAAAAGATTTTTATTATGCACAGTCCGTTGCAAAGATCCCGATGTTTCCGTTCTTGGGACCAACTTAAGTACAGATACTGTGCGCTGCCCCATTTGCCTCTCCAAAGGCGTAGCAACTGCCTTGATGGGTTTCCGGTTACGGTCAGCTTGCGGGGGAGAATGTAGCTTACTTTTCAAATTACCTCTGCCTAAACCTTGAACGCGTATCTTTTTATCCTGCGCGATGCCCAATGCAGTATGAATATTCTCATTTGAACTATTTTTTTGCTTTAATTGTTAGAATCCTTTTGGTCATCGGTTTTTCACTTTTGATCTTACGTTAAAAACTCCAGACGCCATTGTATTTAGGATCATAGAAAATGTAAGCCCCTCCACAACACTAAGCTGGCAATCTACTGTATTTGGAGAGATATGTTTTACGTTTTTTGAAAATTTAAGTATAGCAATAGTTTTTGACCAGTGAAAACAAAAAAAATTTACTTGTAACATTTGACCGAGGTATTTTTTGTGTCCACACCAATATTTTTGATAAACCGAAACGGCCCTCGATCCAAAAATGTTTTAAACCTTTGTTTATTATCAAACCGCCAAGACAAGCTCTTTTGCTTGACTTTTTAATTCAAACTTTGAGAATCCTCTGGAGTATTCAATTTTAACAAAATTAAATGATCTTATAACGAAAATTCTAAACATTTTTTAGGACCACCCGAAATAGATTCATGTCAATCGGCTAATATCAGTGGAGTTTTTCTCATAGAATTTAACGAAAGCAAAATTGAAGTTTATTGCGAAGTCGAACATAATCAACAAAACAGATGGCTGGTGACAATTAAATACTTGTTTTGATAGAACTCGAAAATTTTAGTTTATTTCATTTAAAATTTTAAGGTATTTCAAAGACGAATGGACGGAAGTGAGGAATTTTATCGAAACTGGAGCGATTATCAAAACGGATTTGGAAACAAGAGTGGAGAGTTTTGGCTGGGTAAGAACAACATTATATTGTGCAATGTTGAACACGTTAAAAATTTTTGTCTAAAGTTTTTTAGTTCAATTGAAAATCGTTAGTTTAACTTACAAAAACAAACATAGTTTTAAGAAAAAGCAAGAACTAAAAATAAAAAGTTTTTGAGTTTTGCTAAATATTTTGTTTTTATGATCTTTTAAAGATTTTTTTAAAATTTAACAAATCTATAAAAATATTTGTAAACTTCAATAAATAAATTTGCTTTAAAACACGTTTAATAAGAAAAATTATAGAAGTCATTTTAGGGTTGGAAGTTTTGCACACCATAACCAAGTCTCAACCATATCAGCTAAAAGTAGATTTAGAAGATTGGGACGGCAACACTGCTTATGCTTTATACAAGTATGATTGATCAAACAATTTTAAATTCAATAATTAATATTTAAAGTTTTTAAATTTTTGTTTTTAAATTGATCAACTTTTTAAAAACTAGCAACTGTTTGCGCAGCGGTTCTTAACCAGAAAGTATATAAAGCTGGGCAAGATAAAATTCGTTTGAAGTTTTATAAAGAAGTTTAAAAAATTCAAACGATTTAAGAGACAAAAAATTAGAGCACAACTTAGGGTAACTTCCTCTTTCTCAGTCATAAGTATCAAGTTAACAATGTTTATTTTACGTGCATAGTGGCTGGGAAAATGTAATCTAAACTCCTCACTCAATTTCATTTCTCACAACACTGATAAGAAAAATATAGCTTGCAAAATTTTTCGATTCTTCTTTATTAATATTTTGATTTCTGTTAGTTATTTAGCATAGCCATAGAATAGAAAACAATTTCAAGTTAAATATTTAAAAAAGCAAAATCTGTACCGTATTTTATCATAAAGCACTTTGCCATAGAAGTAAGCACGTTTTCAGCTTTTATTTTCATTGTTTGACCGCGCTGCGCACATAAACTTCTAATCAATGACTTTAAACCCTTTCCAGTACTTTCTGCACTGAACAACGAGAAAACTTTTATAATAAAAAAAAACAGTTAAAAAATTGCAGAGAAATATGATCTCAATGTTAAACCCATAAATCTTTTATCATTTCTACAATTACTTCAAGGTTTATTTTATCTGTAAAAGGGTTAAATACGGAAATTAATTAACTTGAATCTTTCCGCTTGGAGACTTTTTGTAAAATTTCATTGTAATTCATTTGATTTAACGCAGCAAATAACGAAATCAGATTTTGTTTTGCTTAGAGTTTTATATTTTTTTTATTTGGAGTAAATAAAAACATAAATTTAGTTTAATTTGACGTAGCATTATGCGGCTACGTGTAAATCCCCAGCATGTTTAACATTTAAGAGCAGTTAAACAAATTTGGTTGCAGGTTTGTAAAAGTAAAATTGATTTTGTAAGGAGAGTTTCTTTTCCAACACTTTCTGCTGGAAAATTTTTGTAATAGTGTCATCAATACAATGATTTATATGTCATTTTCAGCAAATCGTTAACCAAAAGAGCAAAAATGTTTACATTATTACTTGTAGTCAACAACATTTAATTTAAACAACAAATTTAGTCTAAAATTTCAATACCAATAAAAGAATACGCTTTACCAAAAAGAAAATAGGATTGTTTTTTTATTTTTATCTTTGGTTATCTTAACTCACTCGAAAACGTCGAGGCATATTCGCACGTTATTAGACCATAAATATATTGGACTGCAAAAGGAATTGTAAACCTCGACAAGTTAGGTAAAACTTTTAAAGCAATTTGAGAACAAAACGAGATTGCACTTTTTACGGAGGAAAATAAATGTATTCTCGTAGTCATTGCACAAAGTTGCTCTTTCCATTTTACAAGCTAACGATTTAGCCCATCAAACAAAACTTCTCCAACAACAAATGTTTTCAACATTAGCGTTAGAACCTGATGGAAAGCGAAAAGCTTTTTTTTAAATTATTATTTTAATTTTTAGTCTTTATCTTCAAATTTAAACAAAATTGGAGAATTTGACTTGATGTTTAGTTTTTGTGTCGTCAAGGTGTGCGCGAGTTCTGCTTTCATGAAGAAGTGGGAAGTTTTTTTTATGAGGAAGAAGAAACGCGAGTTTTGTTTGCGTGAAAAAGGGGGCGCGTCTCAAAAAGTTTACGAACCGCCAGGTAAGATAAGTGAAAAAGTGTAAGGGAATCAGTCAGAGAATTTTGGCAGTTATACTTAAACAAACAACTGATGATCTATTGAGGGAACCTTACAAAGTTTAGTCAACAACTTTTATCTTCCGGAACTGAAGTTTGTACAAGCGACTCTTCAACAACAAACAACTTTTCAACAAACTAAGAGTGCTTTTTCAACAGGTAATTTTGACTTTTTCTGAATTTTATCCGCTTGCCAACTTACTATTATTTGCTATGTGGCTTGTTTCAGGCAAAATTTGGTGACCCCTTTTCTAAATTGATATTTTACAAATTTTTCTGGAATAATATTGTCATGTTTATACAGGGTGTCTCAAAAGTAAGTATACACTTTCAATTTTGATTTGCTTTTTAGGTACTCATCATAGGGCATTCATTTCTTCAGAAAATATAGTGTGGATAAGTAGTAAAATTAAGTATTGTTTGCATTTTTCGTCAACCCACGGAATGACAAGGAGATTAACTTAAGAAATGAGGTGGAAAATTGCTGTTTAGTGCATCTTAAGAAGCATATGGATCAGTAAGGCAAATTCAGCGCCTCTTTAACAGGGAATTTGGAATTAATTCGGCTCTTACACGACGAACAATTTATGTAATTTATCGTAAATTTATGGAAACTGGATCTGTAGTTGATGCACAAAGATCAGGAAGACCAAGGAGCCGACGCTCAGAGGAAAACATTCGGGTTTTAGAAGAGGCATATGCATTGAGTTAAGGAAAATCCATACGTCGTGCAGCGGTAGAACTGGAGATCAGCCGATCATCTATTCAACGAATGTTACACAAAGATATTAAGGCGTCTTCCTACAAGTTGCAAACTGTACACAAACTTGAAGAAGAAGATAATGAACACAGAGTAGAAATGTGTAAAACGCTGCTCAACCACTACGAAAACGATCCATCCATCCTTGACAACATTTGGTTCAGTGATGAAACCGTTTTTCATCTGTCTGGAAGAGTAAATCGGCACAACACTCGAATATGGAAAACAGAAAATCCTAAGGTAATCGAGGAGGAAGAGCGTGATTTACCGAAGCTTGTTGTGTGGTGTCAATTTCCGCTAAAGGCATCATAGGCCTTTATTTTTTTCGTGATGATGCCAGAAGAACCACAACTGTCACAGGAGAAAACTATCTGAAAATGCTCCAAAAGTTTTTCCTCCCAGAGCTGAGAAATAATGCTTCTGTTGAAAACTGTTACTTTTAGCAAGATGGAGCTCCTGCACATTACGCCAGGAAAGTCAGAGATTACTTAAATCAGTTGTTTCCCGATAGGTAGATCGGGCGCAGAGGTCCTCTGGAATGGGCCGCTCGTTCACCTGACTTAACCACATGCGACTTTTTTCTTTAGGGTTTCCTTAAGAGTAAAGTTTACTCCACACGATCTCAAAACCTTGAAGAGTCGGAACAAAAAATTAGAGCATCATGGGACTAGTTACACAAGATTTATTACAAAGTGTCGGGCAAGAATGCGTCAAAAGGTGGCTGAAATGTCTTGAAATTGGTGGTTCCCACGTTGAGGTCTAATATCCTGTCAATAAGTAAATTCAACAAGATATTAGGATGGTAATCCGTTTCTAGTAGTTTATGGAACAATTTTGTAAACTTTTGACAAATTTGATTAAGCCATTAGATTGTTCTTCAAATTTTAAAGTATATACTTACATTCGAGACACCCTGTACAGTACAATTGCAGAGACAGATTTGAAAAAATGCTTCTGTCTTGCATATTTCAAAGGAAATTATACGCCTCCTTTTCCGGTGCCCCCGTATTTCAAAATAGTGCAGGAGAGAAATCGTGCTCCTGCCCTAATTTTGATTTTGACACCCCTGGGTACATTTTCTACATTGGGTTGCTTTGGCCAATCAATCTCGTTGCACATATTTTTTTAACAGTGCAGATTATAGATAGAAATGGGAAAGAGAAAGAAAGGGAGTGGACGCTGTGACGTCAACAAAATTATGCAGTGATTTTTGACGTTCCTGGTACCTGTACCCGCACAGGCTTAATGCTAAGTCGGTTTTAGACAAAATAAGTTAACTAGTGTAGCGAGGAAACTAAACAGTGTTAAAAAGTAAACAATGAATTCAACATCATAAATAACCCAGAGTAGATGTTTATTTTTTTAAATTTATTTTATCGGGTCATCATGTCATTGCTAATAAAGAAAACGTTTAAATTTTAATTTTGCTTTTTCTTTTTTTAACTCTAAGAGCCCGGATCGATCAATTTTGACCGTTTTTAGAGTTTGATTGCTCTTAAGTTTTTCGAGGGTACAGTCAGATCAATTGCCTTTCTTGACTTTTTCTAGTTCTACACAGACTGATTTTTGATAAAATAAATTTTGAAGCGTTTTGTGAAACATACAACTCACACACCTATTTAGAAACTCGGACCGGTCAAAAATGACCGACGTGTGGTAATCATATCTGCTACATTGTTGTTACTTAAGAAACTGCTTGAGAAGCTTTGGACAATTTTGAACTAAAATGGCTGATTTTTAGTTTTCACTCCTATAGAACACGCCAGCAAGTAATCTATAGATAGACTAATGCAGAGGTATTGTGTTGTGGGAAGAAAATGATAAATTATAAGTTTTGTTTGCACGGAGCTATTTATTGTTTCAAACACGAATTAGTTATCAGAATACTTAAGCAATAATATTCAATTATGTTTATATACTGCAACAAACGACTATAAATCAAATGTAAAATATTATTATTATCACTTCTGGTATTAATAATCAACCACCCTTAAGTTTGAAACAAGATATGTCTAACTGCTAATCTACGATAGATTTTTTTGTACCATTCAAAAAAGTTTTCAAATGCTACAACGCAAAATTTATTTAGACAATAACTGTACGTGATTTTAGGACATTTGAAATTGGAAGCTTTAATTCGAACTACATGCTGATAGTTGGAAACTACAATGGAAATGCAAGTAAATAATGAAGTATAATAAATATACTAAATAAAAAAAAATAAAGAAAATAGTAAAAAATACAATACTTATATACTACTTGGCAACAAATATTTAGTTTTATCAAGTTTTTAAAGAAAAAATAAATAAATATAAACAAATTGGACGTTTGAGAGCATAAAATTTGCAACGCTTAATCCTTGTGCATACTACTACAAACACATACATTGTCGTTCAACTGTCCAGATTTTGTCGACAACCTATTTACGTCTGGTTCTTGGGGATGTTCCTCAGATTTATGTTAGCTAATGCATATAAAAATAAAGAACACAAGCTGAACAAAATTTACATTTAAATAGCTAACCAGCTTCACAAAAAGCTTTTAAAAATGACAAAAAGTGTCACATAAGTAGCCAATATATTTACTCACAAAAACCACATTTGCAAGATTTAACAGTTTTTCTATGTTGTGGACACACAGAAAAATTAATTTTTTGAAAATTTAAGATATCTCCCAGATTTTTTCATCAAGATATACAATTTGTTAGCTGAAGCGTCATACAACATAGAAAAGAATAGGAGTGCCATCTAACGGTTTTTCTGCAGCACGAGAAATCCTTTAAATTTTTGTCAAACCTGTCAACACCAGTCGCCACCTTTACATTGGTTCAACTCCAAACTTGCAAGAGACTTTTTGGATTTCTCAGCAGTAACCAGACTAACTGTATGTGTCAAGTTAAAAGCATAACAGTCTTTTTGTTCTTTTAAGCTTGGAAGCTTGGTATGCAATTAAGCACACACCATTATCATTATTGTACAAAAACTGAGATGGGGGTAACTTCATTCTATTGTTCAAAGTACTTAGGGTTTCTTTGCAACGTGTTTGTATTCTTTCGAGTATGGTTAAATTTTTTCAAACAGTATTTTTTAAACTTATATCCTATAATAACTTTTAAAAAAGCTATCTGTTCAAAAATCGCTTCCTGTTTCATCATAGAAATCTTGCAATCTAAACAAAATATCCTAGCCCAAATTTCTATGAACCTGATTTATTTTTTTCCACCTTAATGCGTTCAGAACGTATACAGTGTTTGATTTACATGCCCAGAAAATTTTAGGCCATACTTTCTCAAATGGCATGTTCGTTTTACTTAGAATTCTGGCTCGTACCTGACCAACAATTCGTCCACAGTTATGCATTCATCAGGAACATATACACATCTATTATTTCTAAGAAATGTAGATCATATTTTTAAAATAGTAGCAACTTTGACATTTATATTTCTCTACTTCCGTCTGTGCCAATTACCAAAACTTATGTATTTTAGGTTCCGACGCAAGGATATGACAACACTGTAACAAGGTTTGCCATTTCCGACTTTCCACAATTTTTTTAAGTTAGCGAAGTTGTTTTTTTCACTACCAGCCCGCAGATTTATTGGTTTCAATTAAAAAGATTTGCAATTTTGATATGTAGATTAAGAGCGTCAAAGCTCTATAACTTTTTTATTACGGTTCCTAAAAACAGTTTGCATTGTTGTTTCTATGAACTTATGCTCAAAATTTTCTCTTTCAGTTTGTTGTGTAAGAATTACTTTAGATTGTTGTTTAAAGATATTTCGATGACTTCTCCAATTAGAAAGCTTTTTTTTGTGTACAAATGCCATTTTTACTCGGAATACAGTCAAAAATACCACCTTCTTTATCAACTCATTCAGAGTTTACATTTTCATCACTTGCGGGATCGTCATCATCTGCGTCGTTATTATCTCTCTCTTTAAGCACCTCGATATCTTCTTCATCATCAACAGCAACCACTTTGTCATCATCACCAATCTCCTCATTATCCTCACTGTTTTCTAGCGTAAAAAACTTCGCATCTTCATCATTATTATCCTCATCAATACACAATTGCCAACCCAAACTTGTTGCATCTTTACAAAAAATAAATTGCCTACTCATGGTTAGATTTGTTGTACCCTTTGACATATAAAGCTGATTAAAAGTAAGTAAATTTAGATATTTCAAAATTTATCCTAAAAAATGCTTATAAAAGCTCCACAGCCAATTACAAAGTATGCAAATGAAACCTAGTCCTGGCATCATATTTACAGCATTCTGTAGTAAGAAGTTTTAAAAGTTATATTTTGTAAACTCACTACCTCTGTTTCACAGTTTCAATTAAACCACAAATAACTTTTTCATGCTATAGCTACAATAGAGTTTATACTGCTTACGCTAAAACAAATGATTTTGTACACACAATCAAAAAGTTTAAGATCTTCTAAGTCATTTCATTGATAAACTAACAGTAAAAAACAATGAAAGTAGTTGTTGGCAAAACAAAAGAAATTATCACGTGATCAGTAATTATTTGTTACTGCTTTCCACACAATTTGTGTTGTTACTTGATAAAATGTAGACCTTGGTAGCAATAAAAATTAAGTAGTTTTGGTATAAGAATTAAAACCAAGAATTATGGATTTGGAGTCTTATGTTTTTGAGAGAAGTCAAAGTTGTTTGTTTTTTAAGTGTGCTAGAGTCGGAGTCCAGAGTCAGAGTTGTTTTTATTTTCGAAAGCTTTATTTTACGCTAAATTAGACCTTTACGGTTTTCGAGTCGGAGTCGCTCTTTAGATGTTCTGGACTCGGAGTTGAAGCCGTTAAATTTTAAATAGCTGGAGTCGGAGTCGGAAAAATGTCTCCGACTCCTCAATCCTGGTAAAGTCAATATACTGCGATATATAATCTACTAAAAACGCTTTGAAATTATAACTCATTCCAACATCATTTAACCCTTGTCCGGTGGTATAATTTTACAGCGCTAACAGGCGGCATAAATAAAGTTGTAAATAAACAGATTTGTGGGAAAATTTTCATTGTAGGTATGATTTCTGAAACACTAAAAGTTGTTTCAAACATTAAGTCTTTCATGACATTGAGATGGCCTTAAGTACTGCCCCGACACAAGGCATTATGAGGTCATAATACATGCCGATTAGATTCTCGTGCTGAGATTGCATCATGCTTTTAGGTGTTTAGAAACACACGCAATATTATTGATGTTATTTAGCTCCTTTTGAGTCAATCAAAAAAATCAATTTAAAGCATAAAAGCGCCAGAACTAAAAATGCTAGCCAAATAGAGCTTGATTACCCAAATCACTAACTGTTTTTCCTTCTGGATAAGCCTGTTTTGCCTTTTAGTTTAGCCGAGTTAGCCGTTTTTACATTATCCGATCTGTATAGTAGTTTTACATTTATGTCACACAGTTTTAAAATTTTTTTACACTACAGTGGTTAAGTAATTATCAGTTTGATTTATTGGCCTGTAACTAATCACTAGTTCAGTATAGTTTATAACTTGTATATCAGTAGACCCGTAGTAGCCTATTATCGGCGGGGTTTGTGAAATCATAAGTCTTTATCCTACAATGTCCAATTTATTTACGGCATAAAATCTTTATATTGTTTGAAATGTTGCAGATTATTTATTTTCTAGCCAGCTGTTGATTTTTTAACAACCGTCTTAATTATTATGAACAAAGCTGGAGGTAAATCTAGTGGCCAAAACTCCAAAAAGGCACAAGGACGAAGATAGTATGATACAGTCTCAAGATTAATTTTGTACTTTTCCTTGTTGACATATTATTTTATATGATTTTGTCTTTTTATTTTCTTTTTACAGATATACAGCTGATGAATTGAGACAGTTGCTTGAAAAATCTGATTGTGAATATGGAGAATCATATGTTGCATCAGATGATGAAAATTATATTCCGCCGGCGAACTTTGGTATCAGCACTGCAGAAGATTCAGACATTGAGCTAAAAGTGATCACAGAGCAAGAAAAAGAGTATAGCTCCGACGAAAGTGTTGAAGATGTGCCTGTGTCTCATAAACCAATAGCATCTAGATAGCCAAAGATAAAACAGAAATAATCCATTATCAAGAGCACAAACAATATCAGGTAACATCTTACGTCAAAAGGGTAGGCCTGCAGCAACTAGTAATCTGTTCACACCAGAAGAATTATTCAAGAACATAATGAGACCAGAGATTTGAGATATTGCACAAGGAGAAACAAATCTAAAGGGCAAAAAGTTTGCGTTGCTTTCAACAACAATTTGCTGAGCAGGTTTCAATATTCTTCAAGACGACCACCGTAAAAAACATTTCAACCATTTACTGAAGCTGAGTTGCATGCATTTATTGGTATTCTGATTGCTGCTGGCGTACACATACAAAACAAAGAGAATCTGAATGATATCTGGAAAGTTGATGGTTTACCTCTTGTGCAAGCAGCTATGTCTCGTGACCGGTTCAAAATGATGCTGAGATTTATTAGATTTGACAACAAAAGTACCCGCGCAGAACATGCCAAAACAGATAAGGCTGCACCAATAAGAGATATCTGGAAAAATCCTACAAGCTTTATGAATGCATTACGATCGACAAACAATTATTTCCATATAGAGGTCATACTAAATTTACACAGTACATACCATCTAAACCTATTAAATATGGCATCAAAGTTTTTTGGGTTTGCGATATATTAAACTCATACCCACTGAAAGGTCAGATTTATACTGGAAAGTCAATTGATGGTCCCCGACAAGTAAACGTTCATGAAAGAACAGTTCTGAACCTGGTCAGTTTGTATAAAAGCTCTGGAGGAAACATCACTTTGGATAAGTTTTTCACAACTATGGAATTAGCTAGGGTATTGAAGTCCTGAAACATGATTTTAGTTGGTACAGTCAGAAAATACAGAAGGTTTTATCCAAGCAACATGCAGCCTACCAAGAAAAGGCCTGTTTACTCAACCAATATTGCCTACTATCGTGATGCAACTGTCTGTTCGTATGTGATCCTGTCATTTTTACATATTTCGGAAGAAGTTGCAGAAACACTGTCAGCCAAGCCACAGATAATAAACTATTATAAAAAAAGCAAAAGGCGGAGTTGATACCATTGGTAAAATGCTGAGTGAGTACACTGTGAGAAAACGAACATTGAGGTGGCCGCTTGCATTTTTCTACAACATAATTGACGTCACTGGCTGGGCATGCTACATCATCTATAGATAACATAACTCGAGGTTTAGGGCAAAGGACAAACGGAGAAGGTTTCTGAAAGAGCTTGCCAATTGTATGCCCTCAATTTAAGCTTGTAGTAACAGTCGGATGTTGATGGGGAATCATTTTCTACCAGCGCAATGGAAATGGTGTTTGGACAACGCATTGTGGCACCACCAGAAAATGCTATTGTTGCTTGTGCGCTTTATCGCAGTCATGGATCAACTCCAGTTGTTAGCGGTTGTTGTGTCTGCCGAGACCAGATGAGAAAATATCGTAAATCAGGAAAAGCTGTGTAGTTTGCAGACAACCTGTATATAACAAACATTCAATATCAAAAACAATGTGCATCCTTTGTGAAAAGGCATGATTTATTCTTCCTGTGCTTATTTCCTCATGTTACAAGTAAATTGACTGATTTCATTGTTTTAATAAGATAAATTTTCTTTAAAAGATCATGACTAAGTATTTTTTGCATTCTTAACTAACATAAAGTAGTATAGGTATAATTTGCTGCCTAATTTATAATTTGCTGTATAATAAAATGTTATATAATAATTAATATAATAAAATAAAATGATGTCAAAAATAACGGTCGTTTGATGTGGACCACAGAAGAGACCGCAGGATCAAAGGACCTACGGTCTGTCTACGGTCTTCTGCCAGGACCGGACAGACCGCAGACATCACTAGTGCTAGAGTGGGAGTTATGTGTTTTTAGGTGTGCTGCAAGTAGAGTTGTTTTTGTTTTTGGAGGATCTGTTTTAAGCTAAAATAGGCCTTTACGGATTTGGAGTCGGAGTCGTTTTTTAGATGTTCTGGAGTCGGAGCTGGAGCCATAAAATTTTAAGTGGCTGTTGTCGAAGCCTGAAATATGTCTTCGACTTAACAATTCTGTTAAAACAATATACTGCCAAATGTATTGCTTTATTTTGTTGCGATTTAATTCTAAAAATGTTTAAATAATTATAAAACTATTAGCAAAATTTCAATTTGGTTTTTGCATTTTTTTCAATTTTAGGAAGTAAAGCTGTAGAAATTATTCAAAACTTAAAATTGATTAAAATTTTTGTGGCAAAATATGAATGTAAAATAAAATTTTTAAAAATATGATTTATGTGTATTCAGTTTTGTTTTCAACCGTATTTGAAACACTGAAACGGAATAAAGAGTTTTGTATAAATTTTGCTAAATCAATGGGGTATTTTAAACCTCATAATTAGTGTAATAGTTATCAAACACTAAATATATTGGTGGGTTTGCAGATGATATAAAAGATGATGATGTTATAGTTGTTCCTGTAGCCCCGTCAATTACTCTGTTTTATTTCAGGTGATGCTTTATCTTATCATAACAATCAACAATTTTCCACAAAGGATTGCGATAACGATGAGGAGAGTGCATATGCTTGTGCGTTTCGTTATTACGGAGCTTGGTGGTACAGAAGTTGTTATGATTCCAACTTGAATGGAAAGTATCTTAGAGGTGGAAGGTTAAACACCCAGGGTATTGTTTGGTTTTATTGGAAAGGTTATTACTACTCTTTGAAACGAGTGAATATGAAAATCAGACCAAATCCGATTTAAACTTACTCGTTCACAAATAATTACTAAATAAAACAATTAATAAGTAAAAGTTTTTGATTTGTACTTTAATTTTGACAAAAATTTAAAAAAATGTTCATCATTCTTTAAAAGTAATAAAAATGAAAATCAAACTAAGTATGTAGAAATACTACGGAAATTGCACTACTAGACATTGCAGAGCTTGGTAATACAAACGTTGTTATTATTCAAACTTGAACAAAAAATATTTTAGAGATGGAAAATTTTATGGGAATGATGTAGTTTAGCGACATCCGAATTGTTTTTAATTTAATTTTCTTTTGATGATTAGATACCAAGCGAATTTTTTCCAAATTTTGATAAGAAATTGTAATTACAAAATATTGGAAAATTTTACTTTTTCTGATTAAATTCGAAAATGTAAATTAAAAAATTCTTCATTATTATATTAAAGTTATAAAACATTCAGTATATTGTAAAACTATATTACCGATATTTAGTATCTTTTAATGTTTTGATTCTGGTTTATATGCCTTATCTATTTACGAACCGTACAAAAAATGAAAAAAATTCTGAAACCCTGATATTAATGACTTTTATTAAGCAGCTTTGATCGGTCTAGTAATGACTAATTTTTAGTTATTAACCCTTAAACGCCTAGGTGTTTTACCAAACACTATTACCTAACATGGGTCGCTAGCGACCCATAAACTGTATACGCAATTAAACTGATGAGGAGTACATTAGGCAAGAGAGAGGAAGCACAATGGCAAATGTGACAGTGTTTTATTAAAATTGTAAGTATCACTTGGAAACACGACAAACAAAAGCCCAAAATCAAACGAAAGCGAACGAGTAAGCTGAGTATACATGGTCAATAACATGAAGTTTGTTTACTTTGTGTAATATAAACAAACCTCAATGACGCTTTTATGTTCAGTGCAACATGGTTCTCTACAGTTGCTGCAACAATCAGCGGTCTTGCAGTCAATCACTGGTGGGCAAATGTGGCATCTTCGTTTTTTCCCCTTTCCGGTTCGATTAGCCTCACTGGTTGCCTGTGGTACCTCCTTAACTCTACATTTTTGCAAGGCAAGTTTTGTAGCTCTAGGGAGTTGTCAATTTTGTATACGACGAAGTAGCCATAGTTGAAGAAGCTTCATTCCTAGACTTTCTAAGAAGATACGATGTCGATGACTTTTACTTCTTGCCCAATCAGGAAACTTTGCCTAATAAATGACCAGAGCATTTACAGCAGCTACATTCAGACAGTTGTAAAAGTAAGCCAAAAGCCAACTTTTTGTTCTTTTTTTTTGAACACTAATTATGGCAAGTTTGATCAACTTTGTCAACAGCTGCTTTTGTCGCGTTGTGATCCAATATCATCAAAGGTTTTTCTGTTGCCTCATCTACTTCCTTGTCACTATGCATTGTTGAAAGCAAGACCATGGCTTTGTTTTTTTAGGGACGTACGATACAAGAGCCTGTCTGTACCTAAACGCAAACAAACTTGACCCCACCTCTCGATTTTTTCTGTAGCAAATTGTTTGGAAACATCTGGTTTGTTTTTTCTCAGCGTTCCCAGTGGAGTGATCTGCTTCAGCAAAAGATCTTCTGCAAGTTTGGTGCTGGTAAACCAGTTATCTGTTGTTACATTGATTCCAAAGTTGTACACAAGATTACAAAGATTTTTGACAACATGTTCTACCACCCCAACTCTTCTTGTATCACCTTCGCGTCCTGACGTGTAGGGCAAGCCATCGTAAGTTTAACCCGAAGTACAGTCACACCTAAGAAAGAGTTTCATTCCGTATTTATCAGGTTTTTTTGGCACATATTGGCGGAAACAACATCGCCCTCGAAATGGTATTAGTTGTTCATCGATAGTCACTTAGGCACTCATGGCATAATGCTTACGACATTTTTCAATAAATCAATTCCAAAAGCAGCAAAATGGAGCAAACTTGTCCGTCTGTCTCCGTTGCAGGCGCGAATCACGATTGCAAAAAGAAGACAAGCCACAATTTGTCCAAAAGGCAGCTGAAACATTGCTCTACCGGATGGACCAGATGACCACATAGATCGAAGTGACTCGTGTTGCGATCTATAAACTCCCATTACAAAGAAAAGCTCGATAATGCGTTTGATTTCATCCAAGTCAACTAGTGACCAGTTATCTTTTCCTTTGTAGTTTTCCTCATACTTGTTGGTGTGCTTTATAATCATCCTTAGCATGTCTTTATCGAAAAAGCACAAAAATGCCTCCACTTCATCTCCGATTAATTTTGCATTGCCTAATGGACCTTCAACTGTGTGCCTTAGGTTGCAAGAACGTATCCGTGAAGGAGGTGGGCAATCTGCAGATCAAACATTACCATTTTTGCCTGTGAAGAAAGAGATACTATTGCTCTGCGGTGTAGATGGGGATGGCTCATCTTTATCTGTACTGCTGCAGCTTTCCAAATCAGATACTTCCTCGTCACTTTCATTTAAAGAATTGCCCAGTTCTTCTCGTCAAATTCAAAATCACTCACTTTACTCACAACGGAACAATCATTACTGGCATCACCATCGTCAAACCAACAATCAATCATTGATCCAATTTCAGCAGTAAATAATTTTCCGGCCATTGTACTTTCTATCACTTATATTTCTAAAATTCCGCTAAAAAAGTGCCAGCGTTTTATTTCCGATATATATTTGAAAAACCATTTTACATTTGTGTTACCTACAAATAATTACTCTTTTCATAATGTGCAATTGTAACATAATATTACACTATTACCTAACATGGGTCGCTGGCGACCCTATAGGTTTTTACGGAAAATGTTCAATTATTTTTGTTAAAGTTAGAACTGGAATCAATTGGTATTTATGAAAGTATTGCCAACAAGTAATTTGAGGAATACAAGAAGTATGATAGCAGTGAGATACGTACTGAGGTTGTTACGAGATTATAGTTTTCCGTTCGGGTCGCTACCGACCCACATAGGCGTTTAAGGGTTAATGTTTTCAATACTTTAAATTGGTTTTTGTAACGTTGTCCAAGGATTTTTTTCTTTTGATAAATTGTTACTGAGAGTTATCTTTCAAAAACAGTGTTTCAACGAATTCACGACAGTTGTATCATCAAAATAGCTTTCAAAATAATCAACAGGAGTGGTGCATATTGGGTGAGGCGAGTGAGGCCTTTCGAAACTGCCGCGTGTAGTTTCATTTTGTGGCATTTTACATGGTTTCATAAATATTAGGAAATCGTAAAAGTTTGGAGTCTTTAGCAAATAGGATAAATGTATGTTGCGTGATATGGCATATAGGATAATATTGGCAGAACATTTGAAATTTGAAACAACAATACAAAAAATTTCTTCAGTTTCTAAATATTGCACACCATGTTTCTAAATATTGCAAGTTTTTAAATATTGCTCATTTTCTAAATAGTTCACTATGTAATCTAAATTATTTTTAATAGTCAAATTGTTATAAAAGTTATCTAAAAGTGATTGAAATTTAGCAGCAATACCTCTACAACTGAAAGTATGTTTAACAAGAAGAGAAATTTTTTTTTAAATTTAAATTTTTTAATTGATAAAAACACTACTTAAAATTGATAGTATTTATGCAAACAATATTAATCTTTTTTTGTGATTGCAAAAAAAGTAATCACATACAAAACTAAAAATTTACAAACACTGGTAATAAAAAATACATTTTTTTCCTATATTGACAAATACTTTATGTGGGTGAAACCCAAAACAGCTAATCCCAAAATAGCTAGTTCTAACATAGCTGGTCCAAAATGGCTAGTTCCAAAATAGCTAGTACACTAAAATAGCTAGTGCCAAAATAGCTAGTACACCAAAATAGCTAGTGCCAAAATAGCTAGTATCTTAAATAGCTAGTTCCATAATAGCTAGTATACCAAAATAGCTAGTTCTAAAATAGTTTAACAAAAAACAATGATTTCTTATTATTCTTATAGGAAAAACAATGATTTCTTATTATTTTTATAGGAAAAACAATGATTTCTTATTATTCTTATAGGAATATTAGCTCCATAATAGCTAGTATACCAAAATAGATAGTTCTAAAATAGCTAGTATACCAAAATAGCTAGTTCTAAAATAGTTTAGAGTTAGGGTTAGGGTAAATTAGCTATTTTGGTATACTAGTGTTTTGAACTAATCTATTTTCTTTTAATAACTAAGCTGCGCTGTCCAATTGACGTGAACGTTCAATCGAGGTTTGGTTTGAGATATATTGAACGCTATTTCTGTAATTCTAAAACAAAGACACGAAATTAAAAAACACAACAATAAAGAATTTAAAATTACCAACTTACGGAAATTTTCCAACGCACCCAAAATTTGATTAGAACAAATGAATAAATAAATAATGACTATTAACGATTCTGCAACATCAAGAAAAAGATTATCTCCATCGATTCAACCATTAGTATAGATTCAACTACTATTATCTGACTTCAAAAAATATGCTTTTTTAACTTACAGGGCGTATCTCAGCGAGTCTATGATGGCAATTAGTAAACAGTTTGTCTTCGGGTTGTCGACGCAAGAAAAATTGCACGTTTTAATTGAGCCGGTTGAGAAAAGCAACCCGAGAAGACGCACTCTTGATAGAAACACGCAGACGAAATGCGCGTTCGAATCTATGCTAAATTATTTAAAATTTGAACCAAATCAACTAGTTTGGTAAATTAGCTATTTTGGTATACCAGCTATTTTGGAACAAGCTGTTTTGGGATACTAGCGATTTTGGTATACTAGCTATTTTGGAACTAGCCATTTTGGACCAGCTATTTTGGGACTAGCTATTTTGTCGTATAATCCTTTATGTACAATAGAAACCAATAAAACATTACATTTAGTCTAAAAATTATTCACTATTAACCAAATATACTTTGGAAATTTTCACTTTTTTACAAAGTTCTAAATTGATTCAAATGCAATTTGTTAATTTATTTGACTTCATTGCAGCTTTTCTGTAAAGGGTTAGCAATTTTTAAAATGAAGATTTTGACAAATGGTTTGTGAGGTAAACTGGTAAAACAACTGCTTAGTTAAAATTAAAATTTTACATATTTTTATTCTGAAAAAAATGAAATTAGAAATTATTTAGGTCAATTGTTTTGATTTAAATGACAATTTTTAAAGGTAGCCTGACGGTAACAACAAGCTAAAGACGTGCCATACTGTAATTAATTTAATTGTAATTATCAGTTGGTCTATCTTGCACAAATAATCATAACATTAAAACGTTTTTGACAATATTTCATAAGAATTTTATAATTTTTGCAATTTGAGTTTAAAGCTATCTTTATTCATGTCTGCATTACATACTTACTCGTATATTCTTTAAGACAGAGATCCTAAGAATATTTAATTCAAGCAGATAAGCTTAAAATATTTAACAGATAATTGGTTGCTTTATACTGTATTAATATATCAAAAAAATTCTTTTTCGTTTGTTATTTTTAAACTCATTTGCCTAAAAGCAAACATAATTTTTATTTTTTTTACAAACTTTCTTAACTTTCAAATGTAATTTAAATTTGTTTTGTAAAAAAAATTTGTTAACAAAAACCAAAACTAAAGCTTCCTTTTCTAATAATATTTTAGGCCACAAATTTTGCAATTCTTATGATAGAACTTGTGCAGATTGTGGGATTGGCATAATTCTTGAGATTTAATTTCATTTTGTTTGGCTTGCGTAATTGTTATTGCTTATAATGTACATGTATATATTCAATAATAAAAATTGTTTTGTTGTTGTTGCTATGTAATCAAAGCAAATTTGTTTTTGCTGCTTAAAAAAGATCATATTTTTTTGTCCGTGATAGAAGACTACCTATTCAGTCAGTAAATTTTGAGTTCTGTAGAAGCATAGTTTAACAAATTTATCGTTTTTTGAAACTATCAAGACAACGGCTTGAATGTATATTATGTAGTGAGGAAAAAGTTTTTAAAATGTACTTGTGATAGATTGCGTGCATGCTAACAGCAGTTCAACAGCTTACAATCATCAAATTTAAACCGAATTCAAGTTCTTTTCAAAATGCTCGAACCGATTCCAAATTGAAAATTACCGAAAATGATGTAATTTTAGCATAAGTCCATAAAACCTTGACTCTGATTCTACGAAGTTCAAATTTACAAATCCATTTTTTTAAGTCGTTTCTATGCATTGAATATAGCCTAGTTTACTAAGCACACAAAAACCACTCCAATCAACAACTATTGATTTGAGAACTTGGGTTGAGTCCTTGTTTTTTGTAAATACGGATCAAATCGAGTTCAAGCAGTGATGGAATTCAAAAATTTAAAAAGGAAAAGTGTCTTTACCTTATAGTATAGAACTTACAAACAATAGGTTCTTTTATTAACAGAGATATAGAAATACAAAGATTACTTTTAATTAGAAACGCGCTCGCCAAACGTTATGACATTCATAAGAACGTTTTCGCGCAAACAGGTGTAAACTCTTTGAATCCCATTACTAAATTCAAATCTTTCTAAGAATTTTTCATGTAAAAAAATAATATTTTGTCACAAGCTTATGCATGGGAGGAAGGAGATTAAAATCGACCCCCCATTTGAAGAATGTAAAAAATGCAGACCAATTAAAAGGCAATAAAATAGGAAAAAAATGTAGAAAAAAAAAGTTTTCACTTTATTTTAACTATTATATTATTGTGTTTTTGTTTTGCAAACCCACATCTCATGAAAAAGTTTTGCGTCTGTCATTGATTTGAGTTATTTCAAGTTTTGCATTCGCATCAATTTTTTTCCCATATTTGGTAGCCTACCTTTCTAGATGGCCTTGCTAATAGGGTAGTCGAATTCTTGTGTCGTGGTTTGTTGGGGGCCCTGATTAGGATTTGCCTCAGGCCTCAAAATTGAATATCCATCACTGATCAACAGTATTTGAATACCGTCTTCCAAAATTTGCGTAAGCAATAATTTTACTTATTTGTAACTTTTTTTGTAGATTAAATTTTTAATATCGCTCCTGTACATATACTATTAAAATTTTGTTATATTTTTGTTAAGCCACTTTCTTAACCTACTCTCGTATACTCTTGTCATACCACTGAACCGCGGTTCACTTCCAAGGTTTCTGCACTTTCGTCTAATTTTTAGGTTGCGTCAAAGCACAAAGCACAGACAACTGCCATGTAATATTTTATTCATAAAAGAAGTAGCTTGTCTTAGATAGCTGTTAAACTATGATAGAACGCAAATATTGTTATTATTTTTTTATGAGCAAAAATACTGTATATTAATTAAAATTGAGCGTAAATTTTGATTTTGAAAACTGCAAATAATTGCGTCCACAAAATGTTTAATTTAAGGAGAAGCACAATGATTCAACAAACATACCAAAAAATACGCTTCCGACAACAGCCACAGACCCGCCAAGCGATTCCAACCACTTAGCAATCAACTCAACTAAAACTTACACTAAAATAAAGTGGAATAAAATGAAAACAAAGTGCTTGCTTAAACAAGATAACGCCACGTGATGTGAGGTTCTGAGCGACTTTTCCGGAATAAGGTAGATCTCTCCAAATAACGATTAAATTAAGGTCAGATTTTACAACAGCCAATTAGTGACCCGCCAGTTAAGAGATTAAATAATTAAAAGTATCACCTTAACAAGAAAATTTAATTTACCATTTTTTTGATAAATCCAGAGAGAAGAGAAAATGCTTGTTGTTTAACGGCTGCGTGTTGTTCATTTAATATACACCTGCTTAGAATTACCCAGCCAACAATGCTATGCAGGGCCCTTGCAGGCCCTGTAAGGGCTACCCGTACGGGACCCGTATTGATTTGGCCGCGAGCGCTGTAGTGGCCCCGCATAGGCTAACCGTAGGAGTTTAATTTGGTTTTCGGTTTAAAGCCGTAATCAAAAATTAAATGATCTTTCTCCAGTCGTTCGACCCTAATTCTCATGTCAAAGCACAACATCTGCGAATATCCTCAAATATATTTATACTCATCGTGGCTCTGCACATAAAATTTTGTAATGGATCAGTAAAGTGCTCACGAACAGAAATGTCACAGTTTTTTTTGACACTTGCTGGAAACGTAATACTAATGAAAGCTATCAGTTCAGGTTTGTCAATTTTTTTCCATTCAGTTTTCTTTGCAGCTGCAACTCTTCGACCTTCCAAATTTGGAGCATTGAATAACTTCATCAACAATGGTGGATTTTATAAAGAGATAAAATGCATTAAGCAGGCATTCAAATGTCACTACTACCAACCAGACCAGGACGTCCTCTTAAAATGTTGTAAGATCTTATTCTGCTGAGAGGTGGTGCACAATCTCTCCAAAAATAACCATTTTTCTTGTTTTTTTTAGTATCCAATGCCAATTGCTTTTCATCTGAAGATGTATCGGAAGACTCGTCAGAAAACTTTGAGCTTGATCCTGAAACATAATTTATATTACATTCAAAAATATAGCTATGACATAAAATCGAATCGCAAACGAAATGTTCAATAAGTACCCACTACATCCACAATTTGAACTGCAAAACTAGAATGATTATTGTCAGCAATTTTAGATTCTGCAATCAATATTAATATACGGTTACTTTGGTCTTAAATACTTGCTGCAGCTTGAAAGCAAGTGAATCCAACAAGGCTGTTGGTTTCAAAATATTAAGCAGAGAAATTGATTACTAATTTTAATAATAACTCGGGCAATACTGAAAATCACTAGAAATAATTCGTTGTCGTAGATCTACTGGCCAAGAAAAAATGTGAACTTCTTTGCTGTCTACAAAAATTAGATAGCAGTAAACTCTGCCAAAGTAGTAGCAGAGTAGCCTATGGCCGACTAAAGATGCGGTTGGACATGTCACATTTTAGCGCTATTTTCTCACAGGCCATCGCTATCTCTCTATTCTCTCATTCATACGACAAACGATGATAAACTAACAAAATTTGGAAATGAGTTTTAATTTAACTAACATGCACTTCTAAAATTGTGTTAAAGACACTGTTTATAACTAGGCCTAATTATTTCGGCGCTTTGACATATAGGCTCACTGCCTTTTCACAGCTAATCAGAAATTAACCGAAGACTTTACAGAGCGGTTATAATTTAGTGTATTTAACCAATGCATGTCAAAAATAGACACTTGTGCTTTAGTGTATTTAACCAATGCATGTCAAAAATAGACACTTGTGCTTTAGTGTATTTAACCAATGCATGTCAAAAATAGACACTTGTGCTCATTTGACGTGTGTAACAAATGACACTTAAACAAGTAATTCTGATGGTCAAATATCACTGAACTATGTAATAATAATATTCAATTGAACACAAGTACAATAAAAATATTTTATCAAGCCAAACTTTTCAATTTAACAAGCCGCAATACCATAAATGAATCAAACAAAAATTAAAAACATAATGCAATTTAACCAAACAGAAAGTAAAAGATCGTTTTATGGTAATCTTGTCCAAAGCTACCCGTATACCTGTAACAACTCTACAATAACCTAATCAAATTTAGATCAAGATCAAGCAAAGAATAAACATATGAACAGAAAATGTAAAATGTATACTTGCATGCAATGGAAACTCAAAAGCAAAAAAATGGTCACACTGCTACATACATCCAACAATTTTTGTGAATAAAATTTTTATCTAGATGGTCATGGCCTCAACAGACAAATAATTATGATATCTTAATCATTTGCAAAAGAGATTAGATGATTTATAACAAAGATTTTGCTGTCACAATAATTATGTTTCTAATCTCGACTCCGTTGAAGTTGCAGGCAGACTAGCCACACAGCAAATTTAATCTTTAGATATAAAACAATTTTTATTGTAAATCAATCAATAAGAATAATAATGTATATTAGCTTGATATATTCACCATACTTTTAAGGCAACTTGTAATGAGAAAATCACTATACTAACAAATTACTAGCAAAATGTTCAATGAAAACAATGCACTACCAGCGTAACTGCGATACACCGCTAAGCCGCAAGGGCATACTGGTGGTGGTTCCGATATGCTGACCACATCATCGAGTCAGTTAACACGCATCGGGTAATGTGAAGCTAAATCCTCTAGTTGCATTGCAAACATTAAGTAAGAATGGTTAAGTCAATCAACAAGCAAGTACCGACAGACCTGTTTCGTCCTTGTTAGGACTTTATACAGAAAACATAATAAATTGGGTTAAAGATAATACAAGACCATAATACAATAATTTATAAATGATACATTATATGATAAAGGGTAATTTAATAATATAGTAATCAATAAAAACTTAATATTTTTCAATGTAAACAAATAAACTAAACACGCTATTTAATGCTATGGGTATTATAATAACATTAATAATAAATAACATAAAATAAAAAAAATTATAAACAATTTTATTTTATGATGTTGTTTATAATAAATCTAATACATTTGAATCTAATGCATTTACTTTATAATTTATTAAAGGAGAGAACCTTGTTTTTTTTTTTTGTTTTTTTTCTAGGGAGCGTTTGGAGATATAAAACAATTTTTTTGAAAAATACAAAATTGTCTTTTTTGTTTTTTCACATAGTTATAAGCACACATACAATAAAAAACAAAACATAGCAACCAAATAAAATTAAAAACAGATTTGTATATTTTGGGTATTATAGCTAACTGGTTACTAGATCGAAAGAAAAAAATTTTGATGACGCAATAATATTTTAATAATAATTAGTATGTTTTTTTACATGTTAAATATGATAGATACACAATAGAATAAAGAAAACATTACCAGACAAAAACGATAAAATACAGTTTTAATATTTACATTTGTGGAAAAGGTAATTGTTTATATTACAAATAAAAAAAATAACCTAAGAAGTACAATATATTTAAGTGAATAATAAGGAAGTAACGGCATAAATATTAACAATGTATTAACAATTTAAAAAAATTTTTACACAATAATTGCTAGAGGAAAACGATAGAATACGGTCATAATATTTGTGTAATAGATGATTATATATATATATATATATATTAGAAAGAGACAGTAACATAAAAGGTACAATAAGAGGAGCATTCAAAAAATACGCGGAATTCTCCCGTGACAAGAGTGCCAGCAAGAAAAAACGTATTTTAGCATGCTAGCCATAAAAAGCATGTTCTTTGTGATCGAATAATTGCTATCACTCATTTTGCGCTTGTAAACGAAGTTGTCAAGAGCTAGTTTATTTAAGGTAGTTTTTTAACTCAAGGAGCGTAAGGATTTCGAAGTAGGAACCAACATCAAATTTTTGGTAAAGCTTGGTTGGAAAGGAACGGAGATCATTCATGCTCTCCAGATCGTTTATAAAGATGATGCTCCGAAGAAAACTTGTGTTTACAAGTGGATTGAAAGATTTCGAGATGGTAGAGAAGCTGTTGAAGATGATGAGGGTCGTGGAAGACCAACAACCTCAAAAAACAATAAAAAAATTGATTTTGTTAGGAACCTAGTCAAAGAAGATGGACGATTGACGGTTTATCAGATAGCTGAGACTGTGGGCATATCAGTTGGTTCAGCTCATTTGATTCTGCATGACGATTTATGCCTCAGCAAGCTTTTGGCGCGATGGGTGCCAAAAGCGTTGCGCCCAAATCAGCTCAATCTTAGAAGTGAATTGTCAACGGCGATTTTGCTCAAAATTGAAGCAGATGAAAACCGTTTTTTTGATCGAATTATCACAGGAGATGAAACATGGGTCTACCAGTATGATCCTGAAACAAAACAGCAGTCCAAACAGTGGCCCCCAAGTGGATCATCTGGCCCAATCAAATTCAAATCTGAGAGGTCTTTCAAGAAGGTAATGGCAACTGTTTTCTGGGACTCTGAAGGAGTTGTGCTAGTAGATTTTTTAGAAGGTAAAAAAACTGTTACAGGCGCCTATTACGTAGAAGTTTTAAGGAAATTGAGAGTAAAATTAGCTGAAAAGCGTCCAGGAAACCTCCATTGTGGAATTTTTTTCCATCACGACAACACCCCACCGCATTCGTCTCGGATCGTAAGAGATGTTTTGAGAGAATTCGGAATTGCTGCCACATTCACCATATAGACCAGACCTTGCCCCATCTGACTTTTTTTATTCCCAAAACTCAAAGAACACTTGAAAGGCGTTTATTTTAATGACACTAATGAGGCAAAGCAAGCAGCAAAAACATGGCACACAAAATGGTCAGGAGATTACTTCAAAAATGGGATAAAAGGATGGAAGCACCACCTGGAGAAGTGCATCGACCTTGATGGAGACTACGTTGAAAAGTAGATTGATTCTATCAATAAATTATAAAAAATTATAAAATTCCACGTATTTTTTCATCGACTAGGGAAGAAGTAGGGATAGGGGTGTTAAAGAGATAATTATAGTTTCTTAGGTTATACAAAGAGAGTCTAATTAAGGAGGCTAGTTTAGTTATTATAATGTGGGGTGTACCTGTTGTGTTTTTGTAATTGAAGAGAAGTGTATCTTGTTTAAGAGGAATGAGTTTTCTAAATAAGGAAGTGAGAAGGGGTTCTAGATGTGCAATTAAATTACGAGTAAAAGAGCAGAAGAAGAAAAAATAATGAGGATCATCAAAAGGAGAGAAACAGATTTTGCTAAGAAAGTTGTTAGGGTTTCGGGGTTTGAAGTTTGTTTGAAAAAGAAATATCCCCAGTTATAGCCTTTATAGGCTGTCTTAAAGGATATTTTTTTTTCCAGGTTTGAGAAAAGGGAAGGACGGAGTTTTGCAAGGGTGAGTCGTAACCATGTATGGGGGATAGCAGTATTTAGAAGAGGAATAGGATTAGAGTCAGGTTGATGTAAAGTTTGATATAATGATTTAAAGGTTAGATTATCAATATTTTGAGGAGGAGTTTTTGTGAATAAAGAAAGGGTTTTAGACCAGAGAGAGTTGGGATTAGGACGGTGAGGTTCAGAGTTAGAATAGAGTCCAGGTTTTATTTGTAAGATTTTAGTACCAATATTATAAATTGCATAAGACATCCAAAAATAAGAATGAGGGTTAGGGATTTTAAGAAGATAAATAAATTTCCACAAAAAAGCTGTAGAGATTTTGAGTCCTATATTAGGGAGGGCGATACCACCGTCTGGTTTGGGAAGGTAGAGGGAGGATCTTTTAATAGGCTCAAAAGGGGAGAAGTTACATAAGAATTGGAAGATAAGAGTAGTTAGGGATTTGATCTGTTTAGGAGTTGGAAGAATAATTCTGGAAAGAAAGAGGATTCTAGGTAAAAAGTGTTGGTTTAAGGAAACAGTTTTTGAGAAAAGGGAATCTTTAGGGTTTAAAGTTGCAAGTGAAGTACGAGGGAGTCAACAAATTAGATCGTCCCAATTTTTCGACAGATCTTCTTTATGAAAAGAAAAAATTATTTCAAGGATTTTGGTGGAGGTAAGAGTTTTACCTTGGAGAAAAGTAGAACGAAAAGATGATAGTAAAGTTGGGGAATTAGAGATTATAGAAGTTTTGGAATGATTAATTTTAAGACCAAAATAAGAAAAAAGTTCTTCGATTATCTCACGAATTGCAGAAAAGGATTGGGGGGATGATATTAAGAGGGTCAGGTTATCAGCATAATGACTGAATTTAAGTGAGGAGGTACCAATGGAGATTCCTTGGATTTTAGATGAAGCTGGTATTTTTTGGTTAGAGGTTTAATGCCAATTAAGAATAAGAGCATGCTAAGTGGGCAACCTTGGCGAATGCCACACTTAACGGAAATAGGATCGGAAAGATAACCATTTAGGTTGAGTTGGGCTGTTAAGTCAGAGAGAAAGATTTGAATCCAGTTTAGAAGAGTAACAGGAATTTCTAATTTTGAGGCGGTAAAAACAATAAATTCATGAGATATTGTATCGGAGGCTTTGTAAAAGTCAATTTGAAGTACAGCTAAGGGTTGGACGAAATCATTTGTAAAGTTGATAGCAGAAAGGATATTTAGGTGATTATTGAAGATCTGTCTGTTCGCGAGACTGCATTGTTGTTCTAGAAAAATCATAGAGTTAAGAATAGGTTTGAGTCTGGAAGAAATAATAGAAGATAGAATTTTATAATCAGTATTAAGAAGAGAGATATAGGGCGCCAGTTTTTAACAGAAGTAGGTTTGGGTGTTTTAGGAATTAATTTGATAAGAGCGTGAGATTGGGAACAAGTAACTTTTTTTTGAAGATAGATGTTGTTGAAAGTTTGGCATAAGATTGGGGTTAACAAGGGAAAAGAAGTATAAAGGCTTGGGGTATATCCATTGAGATCATGAGCAGAATTTATATTAAGGGTTTGGATAGCTGCACGAATTTCATTTTGAGTAATCAAAGAGGAGGGTTGGAGAGTTTGAAGTATGTCATTAGATTTAGAGGTAAAAATTTTATCGAGATAGATTAAAGAGTTAAGATGAGTAGTTATTGGATTCCATAGGTTTTTAAAGAAGGATAGGTAGGAGGAGAAGTTATTCGAGACATTTTTTTTTATAGATGAAGAGTAGGAGGTATTTGAATCAATAGAAAGAAGGGATTTGGATTGGATTAAATTTGCAGTAACAGAAGCAAGAGGAGAGGTATTGTCAATACTTGTCAGCGGGGGTAGGCGGGATCTAATTTGTGCTCCTAATTGTTTGTTGTGTTGTATTTGTTCTAATTGATTTGTGATATTTGAGATTTCTTCATGTTGTTCAAAATGTTTTGCCTTGGTTAAATTTTCCTGCAATGACCAGTTTTCCCGTAATAAATAATTGAAACTGGTCTGAAATTATTTCCATACTTCAACCAAAACAATAAAGCAAGCTTCCCTTAGCTTCTTCATTGTTCGTAATTGTAGTGCGCGTTTACGTTACTCTTTACGTCAAATCATAATTAAGTTTACAACTGTGACAACATCTGATCCGTTACAATCGCATTTCACGCTAGTTAAATGAGTGTCTAAACGTAAAAATTGAAGTAAACCTGCTAAACTGCAATTTTGCATACTTTATTAAATGAATTTAAAAAAAAAATTTTTTGCTCTAATATAAGTTATATAAATGATCTTTACTCTGATTAATTTTCATAAAGATAGCGTAGGTAGTTTTTCAGTTATAAATTGTAACTTTGGTGGGGTTTTGAAACCCGGCCGTTGAGGAGTCAATAGCTCAAAAAAGGTTGAGGAGAATAGGGTTAATCCAGGACCCACCACGAGGATGTAGCTGTACTTCGTGTCCGACCCTTGCCCAACCCATCCTCCCTTCAATTTAAATAATTAGTAATTAAGCTTTAAACTTTCGTTTTGTTTCAAAACTGGGCCTTTTCTGACGTAATTCGATTCTTGAACAAATAAAACAATCTCTAGAATTTTTTCCACACACCAAAAAAGAAGCTTCAGTAACTGATTTAACGCATGTTTCCATAGCTTGCGGGTGACATGGTGGATGTGGAAAGTTCTTTTTTTTAGAGCTAATCAAGTGATTAATTTTATCATCAAATACGAGGATACTACGTGTTAATGGCGTTTTAGTTAGATTCACCTTTTACCATTTATCATATCAAAATACAACTTAGCTTCAAACTTGAGATCAAGAATTTGAAATGTCCTGATAGTTTTCTCTTTAGATTGCTCTCTCGCCTTTTTGATGCACCTCCAACCAAGTTGTTTAATGTCATTTGACTCATCATTAATCATACAAAGTAATAAGTTTTCTTGATGAGTGAAAAATGCATTACTTTGGATGACAGGGTAAACAATGTTTCTGACATCAGGAATCAACATACGCGTTAGTTCTATTCTCTTAAATAGATGAAGAGCCCCATTTTGAGAAGATGAAGTATTTTTTATTGCAAATCAAACGGAAGCATACACCTTCATTATTTATTCAACAATAATTTTCAGGGTTTGAGAATGTTATCTGTTAATACATATAATTTCAATATGCAGTTCGGTGTAGTTAACTATCGAGAGTCGGCTATTTTTTCAAGATTTTTATTAACCATACCTTCACTATATTTTCATGCACAGATATTCTATACACAGACTTGTGCATGTATTCTATACACAGACTTGTGAATATCATATAGATATTGTTGGTCAGTGCTTAGACAGGTTTGACTCATATCAAAAAGATCAAACGGAACTGATTCAAAGTTGACGACATCCAGCTTTTAACATCCATTAAGCATTTTGCCTATATTACCACTGTAGCCTTTAGAACATGTAGTTTTTCCATCTAAAGTTTGAAAGAAATGACCAAGAGGTAACTCATTGGCGTGCAATTGACATGTTCGTTTAACTTGAGGTCTATCATTCCTATGGCACCTCCTTTTGCTCGTGTGTTAACAGCAGTGCCATCACATCCAATGGCAATAATATTATTCTTCTTTTTATAATTTGCAGAGAGGAATTTAAATATGCCATTAGCTATTGCATTCGCAAAGTCTTTTTTCAATGCAAAGTGACCAAAATATTTAGTTCCGGGTTTTTCAACAAGTGATATATGTTCTTCCAATACGATTGCTTTTGAATTTCCAGAAACTTTTTTAGTCATTGTCTGATCCTAGTCATTGGCCGATCAAAGCACAGAGCAATAATATCTTCGTTATCATCTGCTTCTTTGCTTCTTTCTTAAAAAGCCTATGATATTTTTGGCGGCTTCTTCTAAGAACTTCTTCGACTTAGATTGATCAGATACTGATGAAGTATTTGCTTCAGAACATTCCGCATTGTCATGCAATAAGGAACTGGCAATGATCGCTGCAGCACCATCAGATAAGCCGATTCGATCACAAGCAGAAAGAAAACTAGAAAGGTTCATTTATTTTGCTGGAGTAGTTTTAAAATTTAGTTTTCATTTGTGATGATGGTGTTTCTAAATAATGTGGGTCCTCAATAGTATCAGATTCATGATTTATTGAAGATTCTGAATTGGAGATCATATACGTTTCAGGAGCAAGAAGCTAATCATCTTGGGATTTTGCTGTTTCATCTAAAACAATTCAAATCTGTTTTTTCTTTCTTCCAGGATGGCTATTTTTTTCAAAACAGCAGCATCAACTCCTCTAATTGCCATTTTTCTTGAAGTTCTTTGATTTGTCAAAATGTTTGTTTTCTTTCTGGGATTTTTCTATCTCTAAAACAAGTACACACTGAAAAAGATCGGCACTTGCAACTAAAAATATCAAATAAGTTTTTATCTGCGTGGCTTTTGAACTCGCTACATTTGTCCTTAAACTTGGTATTATCCTTCTTTCCTTTCATTGATTTCAATATGTTTTTATATTTGCTATGGTAATCAGATATCATTTTTCTAATTCTGTTATCGGAAACACACGGAATTGATTCTTTAATCCATAAATCTTTTATTTTCAACACAATTGTTTCAAAAATTTCACTCACTGAAGGATCTTTATTAGTTTTCATCTGGATAAGTTGTCTTTCATGCAAATAACATTTCATTACATTCTCTTTTGTTTCTCTTGCATATTAATGATATGCCTCAAGCGGTTAACTGTGTGTCAATACTCTTTGCTGATGACACATGCTTAATTTTTACGACCCCTAACCTTGCTTCCCTTACTACAATTATGAATAAAGAACTTCAAAATCTATCAATTTGGTTTGATTCTAATAAACTCTTGGTTAATTTATCTAAATCCAACTTCCTAATTATACCTCCCAAACTAAATAAACCTTTTCACAAACTAATGTTTTTTTAAATAATATTTCTATCCCACAATGCATAAGTATTAAATATTTAGGTTTAACTATTGATATGAATTTAAATTTCGATTTCCACATTTCAAATATAGCATATAAAATATCAAGAACGGTTGGAATTATCTCTAAAATTAGACACTATCTACCAGAAACAGCACTGTTAAAAATCTATTACGCTCAGATACATTACCATTTATTATACGGCCTTATTATCTGGGGCTCTACCTTCCCGACATATCTTAAAAAATTGATAATTCTTCAAAATAAAGCCGTTAAATTTATATGTGCAGCTAAATATTGTGATAGTTTCTCACCTTATTACAAACGCCTTAAGATTCTAAAACTTAAAGATCTAAAACTTAAAACTTAAAGAACTAGAAGTTGGTAAAATTATTCATGCCAAGTTTTAAAAAATGCTTCTCAAAAATTTGTCTAATTATTTTATTTTAACCAGCCAGATGTCGAAAAACAAGCACTAGATTAAATAAAAATTCCAAAAAAACTTTGCATATTATCTTTTATAAAACTTCACGATTACAAAGATGTATAAAATACCAAGAAGTTAAGATATGGAACGAAATTCCTATTCAAATTCAAAATACTTCTTACAGTGTTTTTAAATATGAATTTAAAAAGTACTTACTGAAACCTTATATTTAAAATAAAAAAACCTTCTTATTTCAAATAAAAACACCCTCTTCTCTGCAACACTTAAATTTTACAAGTAGTTGTACCTGTAGTTTTGCTCTCAAGGGTGGCTGCTGACTAGAAGACCGAAAGGTCAAATCGCAGTCACCCTGCGGCTACATCTTTTTTTTTATTCTATTTTAGTGTTTCATTTTCATTATTTATAGTATTTTTTCCCGCAAATAAAAGTATATTGATTGATTGATTGATTGATTGATTGATTGATTGATTACATCTAAGTATGTCGGCAATATTGTTTCACTTAGATCAAGTAAGTTCCCGAGTATGGGACAGTCAGGAACATTGCGTTTAGGAGATATTTTAATTAACTATAATATTTGCTTTTATCTAAGAAAAATTGTGATTTAGAATGAGTTTAACGGTTTATAAAGCTGAAAAATGAACAAAGATAAGCATCTCTATACATTGTTTTAACAAAGGTAATAAATAGGTAGATTGGACTAGTGTACACTGAGCAACACAATACACTCTACCCCCACAATGACTTACAAGTAAGTGAGGGCTAGTGAGGCGCAACGTGGCTTTGCGGGTTGTTGCGACCGCGTAATATGCCACTGGCGGCACCTCAAGATATGATTCAATGATGATGAAATTTTGCATACAGTATTATGAATGTTTTGCCTACATCAATATTATTATTAGAATACCCTACAATGCAACCCTAGAAAGCCTTGCACTAAATATGAAGAAAAATCACATAAAATATCAATTTTTAAAACTTTAATCTAAAACCTGGCGACACCTCAAAAAATTGATTAAAAGGAAAAAGCTTTGAGCACATTTAATATCACACAACATAGCATCATAATATCACTATTACAATTCAACGTTGAGAAAAAAAATTTTTGCTCCACCCCACATCCCTAGTAAAAAGTGTGCCCTGACGTGTTGCTGCAAAAGTACGAGAGAAAGGTGGACAGATAAAAAACCAAAAACAGTTTTTTTTTCTACCTAAAAAATAATACCGAAATGCTTCGAATATTTTTTATTTGATGTAATTTTGTGTTTAATTGCCAATAAAACTCTTTTTTTTATGTAAAACTGATTTATCTTATCATAGTTTGGAAAATTCGGAAAATTTTAGGGTGTTCCTATATTTTTTAAAATGACTGTTAAGTAATACCATACTTGTTTGGTGCCAAAAAGATAATAATAATGAAATGCTTTTATAATTGTATTAACTTGTAAGAAATGGCTTTGATCACTATAAAAATAAACGTTGGAATAAATTACAATTGCTTTTGTTTTAACGCCAAACTTTATTATGGTAATACAACTAAGTTTGTATTTGTTTTTTTAGATATAATAAATTGATTTCAATGTGTATGTCGAGTTATCAACTCAACTAAAATCTCAGTTAAAATCACTCAATTAAAATCTCAATGAAGGCAAAAATCTTTATGAACACCATTAAAATTTAGACAACAACTTTATCTTTAAAACAAAGCTGTCAACCAGCAACTTTTCATCATAATTATAATCTTTTTACCTCGGAGCTTTTCTTCAGTTAAAGCTGCAATTGATTATATTGATACTTTGCGACATTATACAAAATTTTAATCAAACAATTTACCAAAGCTCGTTACTGTGTTTTTCCAGAAAGGTTTTAACCTTTTGCTTTGCACAAAGTAAAGTCAATCACATGCGCATAATTGCAGTTTAATTGCGCATTTTCGATAGGTGAAACATAAATTTATTGAATTAAGTATTTCTGAAGTAGCTAAATTTAACAACCGTCTGATTTTTATCATTATCATATCCTCTTTATTTATTCCCCAAACTCGCGCGTCTAATATCGGAGGCACTATAACTGCGGAGATCGTCAAGCCATTCGCTTTCGGAGATGCAAAGTTTGTTTTTTTAGTTTTATTTTAAAAAATGATTGAAAATTAGAGCTTCATTTTTTCAGAGCACCAAGTCCCCTATTGCATCTTTGCAAAGACTCAATAAAATGGCGCGTCTAGATAACTTACTTCATCTTTTCTAATCAACGTATTATCATCTCTATTTATTCCCCGAACTCGCAGGTCTAATGTCGGAGTCGTTATATTGGTAAAATTGTTTAGCGATTTCTTCGACTTGCTTTCGGAGATACCAGGATATTGTTGTTCCTTTAAAAGTTTTTAACTGCTTTTTTAGTTTTATTTAGGGAAGTGACTACAATTTAGAGATGCTGTTTTAGGGTTTTAAGCAGAGAAAAGTCCTGGATTGTGTTTTTACAAGGTCACAACAAAATAGCGCGTGTAAACAACTGACCTGTTTTTCTAAATTGTGCTTTAAGTTTTCAAATAATAAAATCACGGATCACTATTCCGATTTTAAAACAGCCAAAAATAAGTCTTTTCAAAATAACTTCATTAAAATATCAATGTTTTATTAAATATAAAACGCTGCCATAAAATTTTCCTGTCAAGCTTTTAACCGTTATAACATAAATGCATTATATTTTCAATAAAATATATTTATTTAATGACTTCGTTTTGCATTGCGTCTTTTGTATCACACTATTTAACATGAGCGGAGTTTTGATTTGAGACAGCTGAACTAAATATGGCTTATCTCAAAACAAAGTTGAAATCGAAAATTACTGGGTTTCATTTGGCCGATACTATTATGATTACGTCACCAATCAATCTGATCTAAGGTTCTTATTCATCTTTGATCAATAGGAAGGTGTTGAAAATGTACGTAAACATATTTATATAACTGCAAGTATTCACAACTCACCATAGGAAAATGAAACAAAGAGTTTGAATTTATCTTCTTGAATTGGTCTTAAAACTTAAACTTTTGTTTATTAAGAAAATTACTAAAAACTAGGATTTGGCGAAACTATATTTTTTTACTTTGTTTAGCACTGTACCAACTCATTGGTTTGTATCAAGCAATTATTTTTAAATATTTGTACTCCTTTACTGCTTTAATCCTTTTGTATTAATTGCCAAAGCTAACAATGTTTCAGGGTGAATATATTTATAACCTAATTCAAAAATTGAAATCGTTTTTGTATTTTAAATAGTTCGTTTTAACTACCTGAAATAACGGGAAATACAAATTTATGGAAAGTCGAAATATAAAAACAAACTGTCCAGTAAAATACAGTTCGTGAAATAATAAACAAGGGCAAAAAGTTGAAGTTATATTTTGTCTAATATTTTAAATGATATCTTAATAATAAAGCAATTGTTGATAAGATTTGATTATTCTCGTTCCAGGGACACAAATAAAACATTTTGTTAAATTACGGTTTTATATTTCAATATTGATTTCAAAAACATTATTCCGAATTTTTAAAATCAAAATCTAACGAAAACGTTTTTTGTGTTTAGTAAATAAAAAGTAACTCAAACAATGTTTATTAAACTTTATTTCGGTTTTATCCGAAGTTTTGAGTGAACTTGACAGGTCAGGGGAGAATAATTTACAAAAACTTTGCAAGTTTGCATCTTAGAAAATACTAGAAATAAAAACAGGGATTTTTTAAAGAAGATCGCAGCATTATTTTAAAGACAACAAAATGATTGTTTTTTTTGACCTTTTTAATTTTGCACAATTTAAAATTCATTATAAGCACAAATTCTTATAGATTTTTAGTACGATGTTTCAATCATTAACATTTAAGGTATTGATTTTGTTTCATCAGTGAATTATATTTTTATTATATCAAATATGGTTTACCCACACTTCATCACGCGATATTTCATCACGCGACTGTTAATTACGGACATTTAACCACTAGATATTTAATCACATATACCTATTAACACTACGACATTTAATCATGTAGACTTATTAACATATTTAACTACTAGACATTTTAGTGTATTTGCGTGGTATTGCGTATTTATCGCATAAATAAACGATTACCGTAACCCTAATCCTAACCCTCACCGTAACCCTAAATAAACAATTACATTATGACCAGTGGTGGATATTCAAATTCAGGGGCCCGAGGCAAGGATTTCCAAAAATTGATGTTCTCTAAAAAAGAAAAAGAGCTTTGAGCAAGATCACTTTTTTCTCGCAAAATCACGGTGTTCTCTAAAAAAAAAAAGGTCTTTACCTCGAATCGATCTTGTATTTCCCACTTTTCGTCCCGACTTTATAAAATCTCTAAAAAACATCTGCAGGGATATGAAACTGTATGTGCTATTTTCGAGGGAGGGGCCCCAAAAAAAGGGGGCCGAGGCAACTGCCTCATTTGCCTCACCCAATATCCACGACTGATTATGACTTTTTCCAGGCCTTTTTACCCGCTAATTGTCATACTTAACTTAACCACACTTGAAACGTGATAAAGTGTCTATGTGATTAAATTTTTAAGTAATTAAATATCTAGTGATTAATTGTCCGTGATTAATAATCGCATAATAAAATATCGCGTGATAAAATATCTGTACACCATCAAATATACCTCTCAATTTTTTGTCTGTTTATTTTTAATAGTAGTCTCACCAAATCTTTAAGTAATCGCTCTTGTTTGCAAAAGATTTTTTTGGAAAACCCAAATTCGTCAAATTAATGGACAATTAATTGTTTGTCAGTCAACTAACCAGGTTGTTGTCCACTGTTGTCAAATAAACTTTACAGGTTGACGATAAATGGGAAAGAAATTAGGACATTTTTGGACTTGTTCATGTCGGTAACAACCAAAGCGTGAGATCTGTTGGAAAAAAAAAGGACTTGAAAATACAATGGGGAAAAAAAGGGACATGATCCAAAATTTGCAACAAATGTTTAATAGTCAATTGGGGCTTACGTTGCCAAATATTGTTGTCAATTTTTGATCGATTTTAAATTTTTTCAAAGCAAAAAGTATATAATTACTAAAGTTTAATGGCTATTTCTATTTTCTGTTTTGTTGTTTTTAAAGCAGCGACAAGGCGAAATCAAATGTGTAGGAAAAAAGGCTCAAATAAACATTTTTGTATTAAAAACATCAAAAAGTAAAAGAAACCTGTTGGCGTCACGCCCCAGCACTCGCTACCTTTCTTTGCGTGAATATCTTTTTTTGCTAACATCTTTGCGCAATAGAATAAGAGATTTATTTATAATGTATTGTATTTTTAGAAAAATTCACCCCTGCTTATTTTAAAGATTTATAAAATGATTTGTCCATTTTTAAACAGCTTTCTTTTGGTTTTCTTCCTTGGTTACGGATTGCTATTTTCTTTTTTATTGTTACCAGTTAAACCTGTCTCTAGCTCAATTACCTGCAAAAAAGTATCAATGCAGAAAATGATATCTGCATTAGAGGACACACTGGAAAAGCTTAAGACACGTTCAAAAGTCGCTGATTATTCCACAACACCAGCTTCTTTATCTTCAGTAACTAACACAAGTAATATTTCCACTTACATCAGTCAGCATTGTAAACTGTATGAATCTTTTAAAAATTAGGTTTTTCACAAATAAGCAGTGGTTTAAATACCGCAATCATTTAAAGATTAGATAATATTTTTATAAATATAAAGCTCTTGAATAGAAATTGACGCGAAAGAGTAAAAGTTTTTATAGCTGGATTGATCGATTTAGTTTTTAGTTTGAATTTTGTTATCTCGTTTGTTTCGCTTTGGCTTATTTTTTTAACTAAATCCCCCAAAAACTGCTTTCTCTAAAGAACAAAAATTTTATTACTTTTTTGATGCTATGCAAAATGTAATCATACTTTGGCTTTAAACCTTAATTTTATTGTTTCTTGTTTTATGATTTTGCCTTCTATTAGTCTGAGGTATCTATGTTTACTGTGTATCACTAAACTTTAAAGTTTAAATTTTGAGAAATTATTGTTTTTTTAACTGATTAGCTTTAGTTAATCTTTTACTTTTGGGTCAATTATATGTCATATTATAAAAAAATTAATCGTTGTTATAAGTATTCAAATCTAACAAAATTTGATAATCTTATGATGAAATTTAAAAAATTTTTAGGAGCAATCGAAACAGATTCATGTCAATCAGCTAATATCTGTGGAGTTTTTCTCATGGAATTTAACGAAAACAGAATTGAAGTTTACTGCGAAGTTGAACCTGATCAACAAAATAAATGGCTGGTGACGATTAAATACTTGTTTTGATAAAAATCTAAAATTTTATTTGATTTCATTTAAAATTTTAAGGTGTTTCAAAGACGAATGGATGGAAGTGAGGACTTTTATCGAAACTGGAGCGATTATCAAAACGGATTTGGAGACAAGAGTGGAGTGTTTTGGCTGGGTAAGAACGACATAACTTAGTGCATTGGTAAAGTTTTATCTAAAATGTTTTGGCTCAATTGAATATGGTAAGTTACAACAACAAAGCTAGTGACTGGGTTTTCCTATTTTAAGAAAAAGCAACATCTAAAAATAAAAAGTTTAAGAGTTTTGTTTAATATTTTTTTTTATGTTTTTTTTTTTTTTTTTTTAATATTATTTATTTTTTTTTTAATATTTTTCGTCGGCAGCGTGGTCGAGTGGTTAACGCGCCGGACTGATGATCAACATGGTCTCGGTTCAAAACCCACTTGCGCCATTCTGTTGTGTCCTTGGGAAAGACACTTTACGGCACTTTCCCCTGCTTGGTGGTCTTGACAAGCAGTTCTAAATTACAGTAATATCTCTACTAAATTACTAGCGGACAGCAATATCTTGGCATCTCCGGAAGCAGGTCGGGGGAATCTCTTACCCTATGTATAGCGCCTCCGTCGCTTTCCTGCGAGTCAGGAGGATAAATATAGAGATAAAAATAAAAAAAAATAATAAAATTATGAGCTTTTAATAAAAAAAATTATGAAAAAATTTAAATAAGAAAAAATTTAATTAAAACTCCTTTAATAAGAAAAAATTATTGAAATAATTTTAGGATTGGAAATTTTGCACACCGTAACCAAATCTCAACCATATCAACTTCGAATAGATTTAGAAGATTGGGATGGCAATACTGCTTATGCTTTATACAAGTATAATTGATTCAATTATTTCAAACTGAATTATAAATATTTAAAGTTTTTTAATTTTTTTTTTTAATTAATTAACGCAGCTCTTCATAATACCTTAAAAAAACTGGGCGATAACTCCAGAATTAAAGTTTGTAAATTCGATAAAGGGAAAGGGGTAGTCATTTTGGACAGCCATGACTACTACGCAAAACTGGATTGCATAATCAATGATAGCTCAAAATTTCATGAAATTAATCAAGACACCAAAGTTCATCCGATAATTAAAAAAGAAAAATCCATTAATTATTATGTCAACAAATATCTAAAATCATATGGAAGTGAAACAGTAAAAAACCTCATTCCGAAAGGCAGTAGTCCAGGAAAAATGTACGGTCTCATCAAAGTCCACAAAAATAATAACCCAGCAAGACCAGTGATATCGATGATTGGCACCCCAGAATATCAACTTGCCAAATTTCTTGATTCAATAATCAAAAGTTACATACCAGATTCATACATGTTATATTCTACTGATCACTTTCTTGATGAATTAAATAACTTCCAATTTAAAGCGGATCACAAACTTGTTAGCTTTGACGTTCAATCTCTGTTCACAAATGTTCCTCTGGATGAAACCATTAATATAATTGCTGACTACATCTACTCAAAAGATAACCAGATTAAAGACAATCTACCTTCAATGAAAAAAGAAGTATTTATAAAACTGCTGCGTTTGGCCAACCAAGGAATGTTTTTATATAAAGACAAATTATATCAACAACATGATGGTGTCAGTGTGGGTTCTCCACTGGCTCTGACTTTAGCCAATTTTTTTCTTGCCCACATAGAAAATAAGTTATTAGGGAAACAATTAGACTTTCATCCAAAATTGTATTCTAGATACGTTGATGACATATTTGCTGTATTTGATAATTCTGATCACTGCACTAAATTTCTCGATTTGCTTAATTCTCAACATAATAATAATATTAAATTCACAGTGGAGCTCCCTTCTGACACCATACCATTTCTTGACGTTGAAATTAGGCTCAATGAAACAGGGATTGATACTTGGGTGTACAGAAAACCTACAAACACCAATCTAATTTTGAATTTTAACGCGCTGTGTCCCACTAAATGGAAGTCTGGATTAATTCTACGTTTTTTTTAAATCGAGCCAAGCGTATTTGTTCCTCCGATTTTTTGTTTGATAAAGAAGTTAGTATGTTAAGAAAGATGTTTTTGAATAATGGTTATCCTTCATCGTTTTTTGATAAAATTCTTGCGAGCTTTCAATCTTCTAACAAATTTTCTCAAAACATTAGCTTTGAAAATAGTTTTTGTATTCCGTATTAGGGTAAGGAATCATATCACTTTGCAAATCGTCTTTCTGCATTAACCCCTTCAGACCTGAATTTTTATTAGACTATATAAAATAGTAAGTTTATTATTTCTTTGAAGGATGTGTTACCAAAATGTCGTTGCACAAAAAATTTGTTTGGGCACATCTACAAATTAGTATAGGGGCTTTAAATATTTGGGACTATTTAGTCCCAATCGGTTCAAAACGTACTTTTTTTCAAAATATCAGCTTTAATTTTTCTTGTCATATTCAATGAATTTGAGTAACTTTAAGGTATCTGAGAAAAATAGATATATTTATTACATCATGAAAACTTTGTTTTTTCTTAACATTTGAATTCAAGCAATTATTATTCAAAGAGCATTTGCGTCTATTAACGATTTTCTGCCATAGTGGTCTTTCATTGTTATGATAATTACTTTTTACCCTGCTTTACTAAACAGCATATGAATTGAAGTAATGCACACACATATTTTACACTAAAATATTCCTCTCAACACCGAAATGACATTTCCTGAAACAATTTTTTTTACTTGTTTGACAAAGAAATAAATTACAATCATTGCAACATGTGCAAGTACGAGAATCTATTTTCCGCTTGGTACACAATTTGCATTTAACACGGTCTTGATAAGAAACTCGTGTAACTTGATGAATATCGGAACCGTCTAAGGGAAATCTTGAAACCACAGTTGAAAAACTTCTTGCTTGTTTTCTGCTTGAAAATTTCCCGATCAAATCCATAAAAACATCGTGCTTGAAGTTCTTTAATGTTTTCAAAGACGCACTGTGAGGAGATTTATCTTGCATATGTTTCGAGGCATTACGTCCGACACAACTTTTACACCAAGACCACGATCTTTATTTCAATAATTGCAAATACTAGGAAGGGTATGATATCCCATAAAAGAAGTTGTCGGAAAAGTGGTCAAGTGGTTAGAGCGCCGGGCTCGTAATCAACACGGTCTCGGTTCAAAATCCACTCGCGCCATTCTGTTGTGTCCTTGGGAAAAACACTTTACGGCACTTTCCCCTGCTTGGTGGTCCTGGCAAACAGTTCTAAATTGCAATTATATCTCTATTAAATTACAAGCGGACAGCAATATCTTGGCATCTCCGGAAGTAGATCGGGGTGATTGCCTACCTTATGTATTAGCGCCTCTGTCGCTTTCCTGCGAGTCAGGAGGATAAATATAGAGATAAAATAAATGAAACAAATGCTTTTAGCTCATTAATTTCTACTTTAAAAACCATTCCTTTCTGCTGCATGTACAACTCGCACTGTGCACTGACCAAATTCATTAGTGTTTCCAGCTTTATGGTGTCTGAAAAGATTTCTATTGGTTTTGGCTCATGGCCATGTTCATAATTTAAATTGAGTGTACCAGATAAAGAGCAATTCGGAATATTAAAAGAAGTACAAATCTTTTTCCAATAAAATAGATGAGGTAAAGGCTCCACAACATTTGGTTCAATACTTTGTGCATGGGCCTCATCAATTGTTACTGTTATATTATTATCAGTATCTGACATTGCTTTCTCCAAAAATATTACATCTTTTTCATCTATAGGGTTATTATTGGATGAATCGGACTCATCAGCAGTAATTAATTCCATTACTTCATTTACACCAATTATAAATTCTCTTGATCTAGTCTGTTTCTAGGCCATCTAAATTCGACAAAAAACAAGTAAAAAGTACGTATAAAACCGGTTGGGACTAAATAGTCCCAAGTTTAAAAAGCAAATAAATTAAACATAAACACTAGCAAAAAAGTCAAATTTGCTTTATATCATCCCACAAGACTTTTTTATAGTAAATTTTATCCAGCTTTTTTTAAATTAAACATTATTTTATTTGCGAATTTAATTTTAAAACTATATATGGTTAAACTAAACTTTATGTATTCAGTTGGTTTGATAATCACAAAGAAAAGAATTTGCACCTGTTACAATTGACTAGCATGGTTGCCGAAATATTGCTAAAGAATAATAAAAAAGTTTTTCATAAAACTTTATAGTATTATAGAAGAAATTTTATAAATAGTCCTTTCGGTTCGAAAGGGTTAATAAAAAACAAGTACAACTTAAAAATATCTCCTATCTATAAAACTTTTAAAGTAGTCAATTATTTTCAGTTAAAATCCAAAACTCCTGTGGCTCTTTGTTCAAATGTTGTCTATAAATTCTCGTGTTCGTGCGATACGAACAAGACATACATCGGTATGTCGTCCAGACATTTGATCACTAGAGTTCGGGAGCATCTGAATTTCAAAAGTCTACAGGATAGTGCAGTTAAAGATCATATTTTGTCGTGTGAAAAGTGTTCTAATAATCGGTCTGATGAAAACAATTTTGTAATAATACGTAAATGCAAATCAGAATTTTGTTCTAAGATTCACGAAGCTCTACTCATAAAAAAGTGAAGTCCAAAATTAAATAGACAAATGTTCGCAAACGGAGCTTCATATTTATTGAATATATTTTGATTGTAATATTTTTTCTTTTTTTCTTCAATGACATCATAATCTGAAATTTAATTTGTATCAATTTAGTTTCTCTCTCGTTTTGATTTAAAATTTAGCCTGTTAGTCAAAAGTACAGTCTTTTTAAAAATATAGATTGTTTTTTGCTGTTGTTAATTTTTAATTTTTTTTATGTGTGTGTAAATTTAAAGTTAATTAATATTACTAAATTGTAGAAACCTGATGAGGGCTGAAGTAAGCCGAAAACATTCGTTTTTTTAAATAATAATTTTTAATGTTTATTTAATAAATGCTGAAAATGCTGAATCCATTATAGTCCATAAATGCTGAATCCATTATGGCTGCTATTTTCAATTGTTGTCTGGTTGAAAAAAACAACCTCTTTGCCGAAACATAACTTAAGTAGTTTTGTAGTTATAAATTGTAACTTTGGTGGGCTTCTGAAGCCCGGCCGTTGAGGAGTTAATAGCCTGAAAAAGATTGAGAAGAATAGGGTTAAACCTTCATTCCGTGCATGCACTAATGGATTCATAGATCACAACATTCTAATGGGTGGTTAAACGGGATTTGGTCAGCCTGGTTGAGCGTGTAGAGCGTTGTGATTGAAATCAAAACAGCTGGGGTTCAAAACCTAATTACACAACTTTGTTGTGTCCTTGCAAAAAAATTTTATAATACTTTGAAGATATGTATAGAGATGAAAGTAAACAAAAAATTAAACAAACTATAAGAATAGGCAGACGTTGTGAGTCAGAAGACCATCACCTTTTTCTCACGTTTACAAATAATGGCAAGTCATAATTACTAAATACATAAAAATTATGTTCAAATTATTGCATACATAAATTTTATTACAACAAAAACTTTTATATGAAAAAAATCCCAGCTAAATATCACCCAATTTAATAAGTTTTGCTTATCAAAACGTTTAAATTTTTTGTTAATTAAAACATTCTTTATGATTAAGCATCTCAAAAAAGTTTAATAAACATATTTAGCTGGAGCTTTTTTGTTAAAAATGTTTTTTTAATATATTTTCTCAGTCTATGTATCGACAATGCATCTACCACTTATAGCCAGTTTGGATCTTATTTAGTTATCGACAGTTTTGGATTCTCTTGAGAAAAAATTGTTTGCTTTGTTTAGGAAAAAATACTAAGGATCAAAGTAATGAATTTTTAAGGGAGAAGGGTTTGATCCAAATTCGCAAAAAAGACAATTTTAAATAATTGTTAAAACCAAAGTGAGGACCAAAAACTTTTATCACGGTAATTCTGTACCAGGGGTTACTTGATAGAAAAATTGACTCTCAGAGTGTAAACGGTGAGGAACCCATGATGTAATCCCAATTATGAGCGTTTTAATATTTACAAAATTTTATGTAAATTGCAAGTAGTTAGAAAGGGTCCATTTGGCGCACGTTGCGGTGTCTAAACCGGCGGTGGCTAGCGGTGGCTAAATCCTCGGCGGTGGCTAAATCGACGGAGGCTAAGTCGACAAAGGCTAAGTCCAAGTGGGCGAAGGCTAAGTCCAAGTCGGCGAAGTTCAAGTCGGCAAAGGCTAAGTCCAAGTCAGTGAAGGCTAAGTCCAAGACGACAAAGGCTAAGTCCGAGTTGGTAAAGGCTAAGTCCGAGTTGGTAAAGGTTAAGTCCAAGTTGGTAAAAGCTAAGTCCAAGTTGGTAAAGGCTAAGTCCAAGTTGATAAAGGCTAAGTCCAAGTTGGCAAAGGCTAAGTTCAAGTCGGCGGAGGCTAAGTCCAAGTCGGTGAAGGCTAAGTCCAAGTCGGTAAAGGCTAAGTCCAAGTTGGTAAAGGCTAAGTCCAAGTTAATAAAGGCTAAGTTCAAGTCGCGGAAGCTAAGTCTAAGTCGGCAAAGACCAAGTCGAAGTCGGTGAAGGCTAAGTCTAAGTTGGTAAAGGCTAAGTCCAAGTTGGTAAAGGCTAAGTCCAAGTTGGTAAAGGCTAAGTCCAAGTTGGCAAAGGCTAAGTTCAAGTCGGCGGAAGCTAAGTCCAAGTCGGTGAAGGCTAAGTCCAAGTCGGTGAAGGCTAAGTCTAAGTTGGTAAAGGTTAAGTCCAAGTTGATAAAGGCTAAGTCCAAGTTGGTAAAGGCTAAATCCAAGTTAATAAAGGCTAAGTTCAAGTCGGCGGAGGCTAAGTCTAAGTCGGCAAAGACCAAGTCTAAATCGGTGAAGGCTAAGTCCAAGTTGGTAAAGGCTAAGTCCAAGTTGGTAAAGGCTAACTCCAAGTTGGTAAAGGCTAACTCCAAGTTGGTAAAGGCTAAGTCCAAGTTGGTAAAGGCTAAGTTCAAGTCGGCGGAGGCTAAGTCTAAGTCGGCAAAGACCAAGTCTAAGTCGGTGAAGGCTAAGTCCAAGTTGGTAAAGGTAAAGTCCAAGTTGGTAAAGGCTAAGTCCAAGTTGGTAAAGGTTAAGTCCAAGTTGGTAAAGGCTAAGTCCAAGTTGGTAAAGGCTAAGTCCAAGTTGGTAAAGACTAAGTCCAAGTTGGTAAAGGCTAAGTTCAAGTCGGCGGAGGTTGAGTCCAAATCAACAGAGCCTAAGTCCAAGTTGGTAAAGGCCAAGTCCAAGTCGGTAAAGGCTAAGTCCAAGTCGGCGGAGGCTAAATCCAAGTTGAAAGCAAAGTCCAAGTTGGAGGCTAAATCCAAGGCGTAGGCTAAATCCAAGCAAGTCAAATACAGGAAGGTCCATTCCAAAGAGGTGAAAAGTGGAAGACTATAATCAATATACTGGATAAAGACCAAAGTTATTAATTGAATAACTCCTTAGAATCAGCTAGCGGTGGTTAAAGATCAAACAAGATATCAAACTTGATTCCTAATTTCATCTAGAAACAGGTTCCATCCCTGAATGCAATGAATCAAATATTGTTCAATGAAACCTAAAATCTAACTAATTAATTTTCGAAGGAAGTATGTTAGATAATAAAGTTGAAAAGCAATCAAAGAAATAGAGAACGTACAAATATGATCATTAACCTTATACTAAACCTGGCAAGGGGTTATTTATCTTTATATTATAACCACAGTAAAAAACAACTTTCTAAGCTTTTTTTTTTCAAAATCTTATAAAAGACGTAATTATGTTTAAAGACACATTGTTAAACAACAATAAACTTTCTAAAAAAATTTGTAACAAATTTAGAGTCTTGTAAAAAACAAAGAGTAAACTTGAAAAATACATTAGGTTTGTTGCAAAGACAAAGTCTTGTAAAAATAAAAGCATGTATTTTTAAACTGGGATTAACTTTCTAACCAATAGTTTTTTAACAAGTTTATAAGCAATTATCATGAAAGTCCTATCTCTAAAAATAATTTTTAACAAGTGATTTTTTTCAAACAAATATAAACAAGGATCAGAGGTCACTAAAAATCACTTAACCTTATAACGAAGGTGTTCGAAAGTCAAAACATTTTAAAAGTATAATCTGTTATTTTAAAACACTTTCTAATGATTTTATCAAGTTCACAAGTATAAACAAGGTTTCGGAAAGACACGTCAGTTAACTTTCTAACAAAGATGTTACTTATCGAAAGTCAAACAAGTTTAAAACCTTGTTAAAATGTAATCTGTTATTTTAAAACGACTTTCTAATAATTTTTATCAAGTTCACAAGTATAAACAAGGATCTGGAAAGACAGGTCAGTAGCAGTTAACCTTCTAACAAAAGTGTTCGAAAGTCAAAACCTTTTAAAAGTATAATCTGTTATTTTAAAACACTTTCTAATGATTGTATCAAGTTCACAAGTATAAACAAGGTTTCGGAAAGACACGTCAGTTAACTTTTTAACGAAGATGTTACTTATCGAAAGTCAAACGAGTTCAAAGTCTTGTTAAAATGTAATCTGTTATTTTAAAACGACTTTCTAATAATTTTTTATAAAGTTCAGAAGTATAAACAAGGATCTGGAAAGACAAATTAGTAACAATTAACCTTTTAACAAAGGTGTTCGAAAGTCAAAGCCTTTTAAAAGTATAATCTGTTATTTTAAAACGATTTTCTAATAATTTTATCAAGTTCACAAGTATAAACAAGGTTCACGTCACATACAACAGTTAACGTTCTAACAAAAATGTTACTTGGAAAGTCAAACGAGTTCAAACTTTTGTAAAGTATATTCTGTTATTTTAAAACAACTTTCTAATCAAGTTCACAAGTATAAACTAGGTCTGGAAATAGGTTAAAAACAACAAGTAGCTTTCTAATAAGTTATTTTAATTATTATAACAAATTCGAACCGAGTTCAAAATCATTGTTATAAACACATTAGAACGTTTGTAAAATAGTATTAGAGAGCTAGTCATCCGAAACACTGTTAATTGGTTACCCACGAAACTTAACAAGATCTACCCTCCGGTCAAATTATTGATGTTAAATAGAGGTTTTGCTTAAGCAGTTATCTTTCATTTGCGAGAAATGACGTCATAGGAAGAGGGTATATAAGCGCGGTTGCTGGAGCTTTTAATCATTCACAATGTCGTTCACATGCGATATATGCTTGAAAGTGTTTACCCTTAAAAGTAGCTTGATGAGACATATTGCATCAATGCATAAAAACGAAAATTTTGATTGTACATTATGCAGAAAAACGTTCAAACGGAAAGATTGTTTTCGAAGACACCAATTGTCTATTCATCACAGGAAGACTGAGGTAGCATGTTCAAAATGCGATAAAAAATTTACAAGAAAAGATAACTGGAAGAAGCACATAAAATTTTGTTGTCTATGCAGACAATATTATAAAAAGTTTAAAAGTATTGAAGAATTAAAAGAACATATCTGTAATAACTTATCGAGTAAAGAAGCAGCATCCGCAAACAAACCAGTGTCCAGTTTGGAAGAAGGCTCCAAGGCAAGTTGTAGTTCAAATAAAAAGAAATCTTTAAAAATATAACGAAGTAGTAATATTGAAGCAGCAACATGCCCTGCAACCAAAAAATCGAAACATGATATTGTTGAGGACGAGCAAATGGACGAAACAGATGATGATATAAAAGAATTTATGAAGAAATACTTGTCAAGCATTCGCACTTTCAACAGGAAAAACAAAGTGCAAAATATTTTTAATTTTTATTACAACAAAGATATGAAAGAAATGGTTCAAAATATTTCAGAAGCGATCATGAAGGAACAGGAAAACCGCTTTAAAATCAATTATAGTTTGGCTTATGTTTTAAAAAATATTGAAACCAATGAACTTCGCTATTTTCACTCTTCCTATAATAACCATTTAATGTTGGAAACTGCTTTGTTAATAAGTAACAGACAGGAATTGCTAGATTTTTTAAATTCTATTGCAGAAGAAAGTTTTATGGAGAATATTACAAGACCAGACACGAAATGGAAAGTAATTCAAATTTCAAACCTTACCTTTTATATCAACCATTTGCAAGACGCGCCATTAGGAGCTCCCATCGATTTACCGGATTTCATCATGAACAACCACGGACTGGCAAACGTATCAGCAGAAGACAACCTTTGTTTTTTCTGATGCCTGGCCATATTCCGCGGTGCTGACCGTCGTGGATGCAATCGAGCTGCAAAGCAATTGTTTTATGAATACTGTACCCATTTTGACGTAACTGAATTTTTCGGTGTAAGTTTATTCGATTTTATTGAACTTGAAAATTTTTATAAGCTTAATATTGTTGCATACGAATTAGAAAATAACAAAGCAAAAATAATTCAACGTAGCCACGAATTATATAACAAAACAATGAAAGTAAATGTATTTAAAAACCATTTAAGTTTAATTCTAGATTTTGAAAAGTATTGTCGTGTTTATCAGTGTATACATTGTGATAAGTTGTGGTATCGTAATAATCATTACTACCGTCATACCAAAACATGTTTGACCACAGTTCACGAAAACTTTCCCTGAGGCGTTTACCATAATTCTTATACAATATTTGAAAGACTGGAACAAATTGGAATACAGATTCCCAAACAAGATCGTTTTTACCCTTTTTATATATGCTATGACTTTGAAGCTTACTTGTATCGTGATCAGCTGCCTGAAAACGGACCCAAGTTATCATTTGAAGCTCGTCACGTTCCGATGAGTGTTGGAATTGCATCCAATGTCCCTGGATTTGAAGAAGGAAAATGTTTCATAACGTCTGGAAATGAAAAAGAATTATTTAAAAATTTATTAGATTATTTAGAAGCCATATCCCTGTCTGCTTACCGTCTTGTCAAGGAAAAATTTAAAACTGCTTTTGAAGCTCTGGAAAGAAGTGAAAACGTAAGAAAAGAAAATTTAATAAAAGAGTTTGATTCCTACTGCCGCGAGTTGATAGTCCTTGGTTTTAATTCTTCTTCGTACGATCTAAACTTGGTAAAACCTGTATTGATTGAACATCTGCTGAACCAAATCGATTTTGTAATTAAAAAAGCCAACAACTATCTCTGCATAAAAACATCCACATTGCGTTTTCTCGACATTAAACATTTTCTTGCACCTGGTTTTTCATACAGAAAGTTTTTGATTGCATATGGGAGTGAATTGGAAAAATTCGATTTTCCGTACGAGTTTGTAGACGGGTGGGAGAAATTAGAAAGTGGTTTACCGGATCACCAAGCTTTTTATTCTTCTCTGACAAAATCGAACATTTCCACAGACGAATATGCTCTAGTTCAAAAAATATGGTCGGAGAAAGGCTGGAAGAGTTTGCGCGAAATGTTAGTATATTATAACCTTTTGGATTGTGTGCCTTTTATTCAAGCGGTGGGAAATCTTTTAATCCCTTATAAACAGCAAAATTTAGATATTTTCAAACGTTCTTTTTCAGTCAGCGGAATTGCGAAACTAAGAATGATGCAGAAAATTGAAAAAAACAGTTTTTTTTGTTTGTTCCCGAAAAGACACGCGGATTTTGTATAAAACGTTACAAATCAACTTACCGGAGGACTTCGTATTTTTTTTTGTCGATATGCAGCAGCAGGAGAAACTCAAATAAGAAACCACGAAATTTCGAACCCGGAAACAACAGAAAAAATCCTAGGTCTGGACGCCAATTCACTTTACCTTCACGCCATCGCTCAAAACAACCCTACAGGATATTTATGAAGATACAAAGAATCAGAAAATTACAGACCCGACTCTTGCTCTAGATACGGCTTGATGGCCTATCAGTGGTTGTGCCTCATGCAAGAAAAAGAAGGAAGGTTTATTCAAAGCAGGTACAATATCGGTTATAGTATAGTTATAAAGTTGATGGATTTTGTGAAGAAACGAATACAGTATATGAATTCGAGGGGTGTTTTTGGCACGGTTGTGACGCATGCAATGTGAATCGCAATGCAGATGGTAGCCTTCGGGAAACACACCCAATGAAAAATATACCTTTTAGCCAAATTAGAGAAGCAACCCAGGAGAAGAAACGAGCCCTTACCACGGAAGGGTTTCGTGTAGTGACCATCAAAGAGTGTGAGTGGCTGAGAATGAAAAAGCAATCCGAAATTTTTTCCTTTTTAAAAACGTTGAAATGCGTGCAACCGAGACATCAACTATCATTTGAAAAAATTTTGAAAGGTATAGAAAATAAAGAACTATTCGGTTTTTTTATTGTGGATATTCACACCCCAGAAAATTTGAAACATTTTTGTAGAGATTTCCCACCAATTATCAAGAATACAAACATAGCAAGAGAGGATATCGGTGTCTACATGGAGAAGGTTGCAGAACAACATGATTTACTAAAAAAACCGAAAAAATATTTAATTAGTAGCTACTTTGGAAAAGAAATTTTAATCAACACGGAAATGGCAGAATTCTATTTAAATTTAGGGCTTAAAATTACCAGAATTTATGAATTCATTCAATTTCACCCTCAAAAATGTTTCGAAACCCTGGCCAACGAAATCGTCAATTCTCGAAGAGAAGCCGATCTGGACAAATCAAAAACAGTGATCGCATTGACAAACAAATTAACGGGAAATTCTTTGTACTCAGCAAGTCTATTAAATAAGGAAAAACATCGAAATATAACGTACCACTCGAAAGACACAATTAATAAAAGTATCAACGATCCTCATTTTGTTCATCTAGATGAAATCATTTCCGATGTGTATGAAGTGAAAAGTTTAAAACAAAACATACGTCACGATTTACCGATACGAATTGGATTAAACGTATATCTAAATTCCAAACTACATATGTTGAAATTTTTTTATTGTTTTTTGAAAAAGTACATACCTGAACGTTGTTTTGAACTCTTAGAAAGTGACACGGACTCCATGTATTTTGCCATCAGTCGTCGCTCTCTAGACTATTGCGTCCCGGAAGATGTCAAAAAAGAGTATTTTCGAGACAGACTTCGCTGGTTGCCTGCTGAGGCATGCCCACAACACGTAGAGAATTATATTAGACAAAGAACAGCTGGTCAGGATTGGAAAAAACACGAATGTGTCAAAAGTACAATAAATATTCACAAAGAACATTAGGTCTAATGAAAGTGGAGTATTCTGGAAACAAACAGATTTCATTAACCTCTAAAACCTATTTCTGTCTAGGAGATAAGAACAAGCAAGTAAGTAAAGGGGTCTGTATTCACCAAAACCCTTTAACATTTGATCAATATCATAACGTATTACAAAGCAACCAACCTCTGAATATCACAAATCGTGGTTTTCGCAGTCACCAAAACAGAATTTTTTCTTATGCTCAAATTATAAAAGGTCTTAATAGTTTTTACCCAAAACGAATTGTTTTGGATGACGGTATTCACACAAAACCTTTAGAAATTTAAATTATTCATACATCTTTCTGTTTTATAATTTTTGCTGACGTTTTTAATTGTAAACCTTTGCTCGCCTTTTGTCTAATGCACAAACATAGTAATATATATTTCTGTAAACCTTGTCTGTTTTCGCTTGAGGCTATTACAAACCGAATGCAATTGTTTTTTGTGCTTGAAGAACGGTGATTACAGCTTTATTGAAATTCGACTCAGCTTGTTTTTTCGCCTTAGAAAACTTTTTAAGAAAGTGATATTTTATAAAAATCTTTTATAAACTTGTTGAAAGTTTCACTGTATAAAATCTGAGGTTTAATTTACACGATAGTTGAACACAAAACTTTTGGAAATTTAAATTTTTAGTAAATTATTTGCATATTTTATCATCTTTTTATAATTTTTACTGTCTTATTCGTTTTTTATTGTATTTACGCTTGCAGACATTGTTATATCCAAGTCCTTTTCTTCGCTCAATGATATTACAGAGATTAAACTGAATACAATTTGTGCTTTTGGCTGTTTTTTCGAAAGTTGTCTATAATATTTAAAATTTGTTACAAGTTTCAATATACAGTATTTGAAGTTGAATTTATACGATAGTTGAACGAAAACTTTTAGAAATTTTTGGTGAATTATTTGTACATTTTATCATCTTTTTTGTAATTTTTATCGTCTGCATAACATTGTAAGTCTTTTTACGCTCGTAATGAATCTCAATAATTGCTGTTTTTGCTCGAGGTTATACTAGTAAATGTAACTGAATGAATTTTTATTGTTTTTTCACACGAGGCTATAATAATGGTAAATGCGACTTTTACAATCTAAATTGTATTTTTTTGTTTTTACCTTTTTAAGAAATTGATATCTGTTAAAAAACTTGTTAGATATTTCAGTATAGTATCTTTTATTTACACGTACGAATGAGTCTTATTTATAACAATAATATACATAAGAACGTTTATGACACAGTTTATCAAATGACGTCACCTTTTTTAATATTATAATATGTGACAATATAATTACATGTTCTGCACTTGTAAGCTCATTTGCTATCGTGATATCGTTGCGGTTTGAAAACCCGAGCAGTTTTATTGTAGCTGGACCGTCGGGCGTCGGGAAAACCTTTTGGGTATTACGATTTGTAGACAGTTTAAAAGAGTTTTGTCCAGAAATAGAACGCGTGATATACCACTACGAGGTTTGGCAAAAGCTATTCGATCAGTACGCTAAAAAAAATCGACTTTAAACAAGGCGTTCCAAACGTAGAAGAATTAAAAGAATATCAAAACGCGTTTGTCATACTCGACGACTTAATGTTTGCCAATGCGGAATTCTTGGCTAAAATCTATAGCGTCTACTCGCATCATTATCGTTTCAGCGTGCTCATGAGCGTACAGAATTTGTTTCACAAGGGTCTGCGCGAGATAAGTTTAAACTCTCAAATGATTGTTCTTTTTAAAAACTGTAGGGACACCAACCAAATCGCACATTTTATGCGACAAATCTATCCGAAAACCTATAAAAGCGCGTTGGACGCTTATAAAAATGCGGTCTCCTCACAGAGAGGTTATTTGTTGATTGACTTGCGCTGCGAAACGCACGATAGAGATAGATTGCGTACAGAAATTTTTCCAGACGACATTCATTACGTATACCAATGAATCGCTTGCGAAAATCGGATCCACGCTGCAGTTGCTTCAAAACGCTTCCACACCCTCGCGAAAGCGTATTCTAGACCAGTTCTCTTCAAACTTTTTTCATCGTGACCCACTTTGCACGGGCAAATTTTTTCGCGACCCCTAGGGACTAAAATAAAAAGATATTTTTATTGATTTATAAAAATATCTTTTTATTTTAGTCTAGTTTCTGCAAATAAAATTATGCATCCAATAGATTGGAAAGATCAAGACATCAATATAAAACATTTTTCTAATATTTAATTTGCAAATTTTTTAAAATTTTTTACACAATTTAGATTTTGAATTTTTTTGATAGCATGATTGGGGCAAACCGGTCATGCTATCAAAAAAATTACCAACTTTATTGGTTTGTAGTTCTTATATAGTTCCAAAACATTGCAATGAAATGTCAATGTTATCAGGCTTAAGCACACTTAAGATAGGTATATAATTACTACACCTTTCTCAAGTTAGAAAACAGTTAGCTGGTTAGTTACTAACCAACTCAAAATCATCATTAACCACTTAACCTTACTCTAAAGTTAATTACACCAACCTTTACCGAATTTTAATGCAGTATAATACAACCGTGATAAGTGTACAGACAACTTTACTACTAGTACTAGCTAGGGTACTAGTATGACCGTTTTGCCCCAACAGTTAATGTCCGCTTTGCCCCATCACGGCATGTTTTAATTAAATGCTAATTTAAAAAAATACTAAGCCTCAACAAATAAAAGGTTGTGCCGATAGTAAACCACTGTACCTAAATCTTAGAAGCAAAAAAACTTCTTAATATTTTATTTGCAAAACATAGCAAAGGCACTATTTACGTAGCAAGTTAAATACATCACAAGTGAAAATATATATAAGCTTGAATTGCTTCAAATTGAGAAAAGCTGTGTTGCCAATTTTTTTTGTCAAACAGTTTTGTACCTGATTCTAGCTGTTCAGCAAAAAAATTTTTTTGTGAGTTTTTATTTTGCGAGAACATAAAGGTGTCCGCTTTACCCCGCAAAACCGCTTTACCTTGCTTTTTACTAACAAAAATAACTATGAATAATGAACCGAGAGTTGTCGATTTCTAATAGGGTATTGCAGCAATATTTTTGCATGAAAGAAATTACAACCATGCATCGAGAAGCAATGAACTTCGTGTTGCCATCTGCGATAGATAAACTAAAATTAGAGCATTAGGTTCTTTATTTTCAATTCACAAGTAAATACCCATGCAACGGCAAACAATTAAAAACAAAATCTCTTTGCAAATGCTATGTCATCAGCAAAATAATATATAGTCACTCCTTCTGGCCATAAATTGAATGGGAATCAAACAAGAACTAAGTACTGTACAGTACTATATGCTCAACCACTCAACGATCAGGCAGGCTATCACACACTTGCGTTTGAAATTCGTTCCTTACCAGCATCGAACAGAATCTGAACGTGTTAGCAGCTGCCGCAACTCAAATGCGTTAGCAACTAATGCAACCTAAATTCGATCAAACAAATTTTATAATTTATAATATTTATTTTCTTTGCATTAATTAATAATGTTGCTTGTAGGAATAATTGTACACTATAATAGAGCTATTAATAAAAATCACTTAAAACGGATTTTCTCATCTGTTTAAAATGTTTTCTTGTCAAAACTTTAATAATGTTTTTGACAAATCTCGCGACCCCCATTGGTCTCTTTCGCGACCCACCGGGGGGTCGGGATCCCCAGTTTGAAGAGCCCTGTTCTAGACAAAGCATCGCCAGAGTTAATACGCTGTCTTTGCGATTGTGCTCATAATATTCTTCAGGGAAACGTTACTTTATCGCGGCATTACAAACAAAAGCTACGACAGCACAAGACCAAACTAAGAAAGTTGGCTAATCGTAAGGTGGCGTTAAAGACCAAAAAACAACTCGTTCAAACCGGAGGATTTCTTCCGCTCTTGCTATCCGCTCTGGCTCCTGTGATACACGGTGTGGTAGGAAGTCTTATAAAATGAGAAAACTAATTGCGTTGGAACCGGAAGTGTATGCAAAACTGGTCCCTGAAAAAAAGGCGCTTTCCAACCTCGATCAAAAAATGCACGAAATCTTGACTTCAAACCGTCCGGACAGCGAAAAAATAACCCTTTATAATGAAGCGTTGCAAAAATCAAAAGTATTTTTGAAAAAGATTCAACCGAAAACGTCTGCAAGAAAACCTTTGTCTGAAAACACAGTTTTAAAACGATACAAGAAACGTGTCAGAGCCAAAAAACTCCTCAAAGACGCGACCAGCAAAAAGAACTTGGACTGGGATGACAAAGGTTGCATGATACTAGACAATCGCGTGGTACCAGGTTCGAATATTGATGATTTGTTTCAATCTGCATTAAAGAAAAGAGATCCTACTTTACCCGGCGTTCGCGAGTTCGAATCGATGTTATGGGAGAGCGTTTAGATTATTACGACCCGAACAAAAGTGGCTCTTTCTCGGGAGCTCGACGCTTTCCGAAGCAGTGGTTGCAATCGCAAGACACTTACATGTTTCACAAACCGGTGAGAAAAAAATTCAAACGAAAAAAAACGATCGTGCCCGGTCCTCGCTTTCAAATGCAAGACGACCTCGTTGATTTTTCTCTGCTCAAATCCTACAACGACAATTACAAGTATATTTTAGTGGTCGTGGACGTGTTTTCGAAAAAGGCCTTTACCGCTTACTTGAAAAGCAAATCTAGTTCGGATATGATCGAGGCTTTTGAGCGTGTGATGCCTGAAATTGGTAAGTTTTCCAAACTGCAAACGGATATGGGGCGTGAGTTTCTCAATCGCCCCTTTCAAAGCTGGCTAAAGCAGCGTCACATTGATCATTTTCATACGCAAAATTTCGACACAAAAGCAAGTATAGCAGAACGTTTCATACGCACGCTGAAGGAAAGACTCTGGCGTTATTTTACCTATACCAACAGCCAAAGGTACGTGGAAGTCTTGCCTGCTCTGGTCGAGTCCTACAACAACACCCATCACCGATCCATCGGACGTGCCCCGAATTCAGTCAATGCAAAAAATCAAGAGTCGGTTTGGCTCACGCTTTATGCCGATCCCGAATTACGAAAACTGAAACTGAAAGTAGGCGACCAAGTCCGACTGTCCATGTCGCGAATGCGTTTTCGCAAAGGCTACTTACCCGGATGGACCGACGAACTGTTTCAAGTTGCTCGAGTGTTCCGAGACAATCCTCCTTATTATAAAATCAAAGATTTAGGAGGCGAGTGATTGGAAGGAACTTTTTACGAAGAAGAGGTACAGAAAATCTATAAAAAGGATGACGTGTTTCGAATCGAGCGTATTCTTCAACAACGCAAGCGCAAGAAAGGTGTTGAATTCTTAGTCAAGTGGTTTGGGTATCCTTCCTCTTTTAATTCTTGGGTCTCTGAAAAAGACATGGTATGCCTCCTATAAATACTTTCGATATTGTTTTGTTTAGTGCACAAGTTTTGGTGATTTACATTGTGGTTTCGATGAGCTTATACAATTTAACACAAAGCAACGACAACAAAGAACTCTGGATTAGTCTGCTCAGTAGCTCTGTCGGTTATTTGCTTCCGTCACCCTTTCTCAGCAAACATGTTTCTCACCCTCCCAAGTAATTCTTCTATGGACATTTTTCCTGAAAACAAAGTTTCCGATTACACGGTGCACTTGCCCAAAGAAATCAACTTGTCCGGATCGTAGGAGTTGGGTCTGTCCGAGATTTTGTATCCCAACAGCTGGTACAACATTGACACCAACAAATGTTACATTTTCTATCTACGCGGTGCTGTGCAATTTTTTGCAGTGCTACCAGCAGGCTACTACCAACAACCCCAATACGTTGTGCGTCAGATACTTCACGAAATGAAACGAATGTTTCAAGCTAGAAACAAAACGTTGGTCAGCGAAGGAGTTTTGACGAAACCAATCGATTTTCTCTTTGATCTCACCTACAATCCTCAAACGCAACGTACCGCGGTATCCATTCAGCACAAAAACGGAGCACCTACAGCGGAACGCGAAGGTAGCATGCAACCGGATGTGACGGTGACTTTTTCCGATGAGTTGGCGTCTCTCTTGGGTTTTGAAAAGAAGTATTATACAGAAATCGGAGAGTATACTTCAGAAAACGTTGCCAACGTAGACACCGTGAATGCCATCTATGTCTATTGCGACGTTATCGAGCACAGAACAGTGGGTCACACGCTCGCACCCTTGCTTGCTGTCCTTCCGGTAACAGGGAAGTCGGGTGCTTATGTCTCCAAAAGATACGACAAAATACAATACCATCCTGTCTTGAAGAAAAATTTTAGCGATATTCACATCTCACTTTGCGACGATCAAGCAAAACGAATTCGTTTTCGCAAGGGAAAAGTGATTGTGACTTTGCATTTACGACCGAGAAAACTAAATTCGTTATAAAAACCGAGTCCGAAAGAAAAACTTGTTATTTATCGATGGTAGCAGAAACATACGTGTTAAATATTGTTGTGACGCAAAAGCATATGAAAACTATTATTTGTCTCAAGTCGGTCATGGCATGCCTTATTTTGCTGGGGCACGAGTGCAACAAGGTTATGGACTAGGTAATCTGTTTAGCTCCATTGCCAAAAGCGTTCTTCCTTTGGTTAAAAAAGGTTCCAAAACCCTGGGAAAACAAGTGTTGCAAAGCGGTGTCGACTTTGCATCCGACGTCCTACAGGGTAAAAACGTCAAACAAGCTGCCATCGACCAAGCTAAAGCAGCAGGTACGAATCTCTTGCAAGCGGCCCAACGAAAGCGAAAGGCGGCACCGAGAAAAGTACAAAAGAAGAAACGCAAGAAACATCACGACATTTTTACGTGAACCATGGCAACGTTAGTACATCCTAGTTCGGCAGAATCCACCACCTCTCAACTGGACTTGTTTCGGTGCCCCCGAGTCAGACCAGTTTGGAAGACGGTAGTTTTACCGAATATCATCCTGTATCGGTGCTGACTTCCACAGGTCCTATTGAATTTACGATTAGTGCCGAAAATTCCAACTACAATGATCTGGCCAATAGTTTTCTTTATGTGCGTGCCAGCGTGACTACGTCAAACGGAGCTGATTTGGCAAAGACTGCGGAAATTGCACCCGAATGTAATTTTTTACATACGCTGTGGTCGCAAGTCGATGTCTACTTGAACGGTTCGCTCGTCACACAGTCCAACAACAATTATTCTTATCGAGCTTACATTGAAAACTTGCTTAGTTTTGGACAATAAGCGAAAAATTCTCAGTTTTCCGCTTTGTTATGGCATCGCAATACTAGTGGACAATTCGATAGTTGTGCTACAGCAAACAAGGGTTACACCCAGCGCAAAGCTTTGGCTGCAGAAAGCAAAGAAATCGATATGATGGGGAAACTGCACATTGACTTGACCTTTCAAAATCGTTACTTGTTGAATGGAGTGGAAGTACGCTTGCGTCTGATTCGATCCAAGGATCTTTTTTGCTTGCACGGAAACGCAAACCAAGCACAAAACAAAGTGTCTTTGAAAGAAGTTACTTTGTTTGTTCGCAAGGTAAAGCCAAACCCGGCCGTAGAACTTGCTCATGTCAAAGCCTTGCAACACGCCACTGCAAAATATCCGCTCCGACGTGTGGTAGTCAAGAGTTTTACCGTGCCGACAGGGAATCGAAGCATCACCAAAGAAAATCTGTTCTTGGGTCAGCTACCTACTCGATTGGTAGTCGGTGTGGTGGACAACGACGCATACAACGGCGTCATAACCAAATCTCCTTTTCATTTCAAGCACAACAGCATCAATTTCATGACGATTTACCGGGACGGAGTTCAAATCCCTTCCAAACCGCTGCAACCGGATTTTACCAACGATCGTTTTATTCGAAGTTATCTTCATTTGTTTACGCAAACGGGTCAATATTATTGCGACACGGGGAACGTTATTTCGCGAGAAAAGTACAAGGACGGTTGTGCCTTGTTCGCTTTCGATCTCACGCCTCAGATGGATTCGAGCGAGGTCGGTTTCGAATTGATAAAGCATGGCAACATACGGATCGAAATTCATTTTGCTACTGCTACTGCACGCACTCTTACTGTGATTGTGTTTACTGAAAACGACAACCTACTGGAAATCGATCAAGACAGAAACGTTGCTTTTGACTACACGACATGAACACGCTGCAAATCGAACGTTTGCTCCGAAACGAAAAAAATCTTTAAAAAAGTCTGTGCTTTCGATCAGCTGGAAAAACCTGTTTTTCCTTCTGCCTACGTCATCAATTCCGATCCGAGCAACGAACCCGGAGAACATTGGATTGCTGTTTATTTTGACAAGCGCGGTCGAGGAGAATATTTCGATAGCTACGGACTAGCACCTGCTTTCGTCGGTCTCGAGTCTTACATGAACACTTATTCCCTAGCCGGTTGGATTTACAATCGCAAAACCTTACAAGCCTTATTTTCGAACGTTTGCGGTCACTATTGTGTGTATTATATTTTATTTCGTTGTCGCGGTGTACCTATGCATGCTATTGTATCTGATTTTATGTCTAACCTAACTGAAAACGATCGTTCTATCTTTCGTTTTATTCGCGAATTATCACAACGTTGATTGTATTTTATTAATATTAATGTATCTGATTTTACGTCTAACCTAACTGAAAACGATCTATTTGTGAATTATCACAACGTTGATTGTATTGTATTTTATTAATAAAATAATACACATGAAGGCGTGCTTGGAAGTTTTCGTTTCGGTCCAGGATTCTTGAGGAGTTGGAGAAAGTTGTTTAGTTGTTCCTTGTTGTCTGGCGGTAGGTGATAGACTTCGTCGCTTTGCGCTTTCAAACACACGTAGTTGTTTAGCAAGTATAGAAATTGACGTCTCGTAGACGGTACGTTTTCTACAACGCAGCGAAGTTGAAAGTGATCGACAGCGATTTCTTGCTTGATAATTTCGAATTTTTTCTGAATTTCACATTCGGAATCGTCCATGTTGGTAGACCAGAACAAGAGGTGACATACTCTTTGGTGTCGGATTTAGGTAGAAATAAAATGTGCGGTAGGTTGCCCATTAACAAGTTAACAACTTTAGAAAGCTGATCGATGCAAAACATCACTTTTCCGTTCTTCACACTGATAATCGCTTTTCTCAGCAAGGTCGAGGACGGAATTGTCAGCCCAGATGCGGCAATTTCTTTTATTTGCGTTCGGATATCTCTAGCCGCACTTTCCATTTCCCTTGCTTGTGAAAGGAGTTGTTGTTGTTCCATCATTGTCTCGTAGCAGCTTGTATATGGCGGATAGTCGATAGGGTGCTTGATTTCGTTTGCTTGACGGTGAAGTTCGTCTGCTTGGTTGGTGTAGCTTTCCATGTTGTGTGCTTTGGAGACTGTGTACGTTTTTATAACCACACAAAAGAAAAAAAGTATTAGGCTTTGTACACACGGATTTTTTCTGTCAACCTTTGTGAACATAACCAGCAAAAGGGTGTGTCTTGCAAACAGCTCCAACAGTAAATCATATGCCCGCAAGGCATGCCAACTGCGTTCTTTTCATTGCTCTTGCATTTCATGCATTTTTCCTCTTGGTTTAAGTCCATAACAGCGTTGAGGAGCTCTTGACGGTTTTCGAAATTACGGTTGTGCTTTTCCAATTGTTGCATGAGAGCATGACGAATTTTGGTGTCTTTGACTCCTATACTCTTTGCAAATTTTACGTGGGGGTCAAACATCATCATTTCGTCTAAGTTTTGTTTTGCTTCTACAAAGAGCATGGAACGTATTTGATTTGCTGCTGTAGACAGAGTCGGGTTTTTTATCTGGGGTCTTTTTAAATCCAGGTGTTTGCTACATACATTTCTCACGTATTCCACACCTCACTTTTTCAGTACGTAGTCACACAAAGGAAACCATTTTGCATGCTCGTACCAAGGGTTGTCGTAGGCTTTCTATTGAAACAGTCGGCCTCCACAATAAAAGCAGCAAACACGATCACCGTATTTTTTATAGTAAAAACCTGCATTGACCATTTCCTGAGCTGTCGGTCGTTTCTGATCACACCACAAATTGCGAAAGGTTTCCATCCGATCTTCTTCCCTGCACATGTGGCGCTTTCGGGGGAAATAGCAAGGAAATTCCTCGGGGTTACCAACAAAGGCAGAGTCAACGCAATCTTGTGACATTTTTAAGTAATGATAAGGAAATCAAAACGTTCTGCTTTATATACCCTCGCAATAAACTTTTTATCTGAACCAATGAAAAGTTTTGAAAACAGCATTTGTTTTAAAAAAGTTTTACAAGACTTTGAACTCGTTTGACTTTCGAACACCTTCGTTATAAGGTTAAGTGATTTTTAGTGACCTCTGATCCTTGTTTATATTTGTTTGAAAAAAATCACTTGTTAAAAATTATTTTTAGAGATAGGACTTTCATGATAATTGCTTATAAACTTGTTAAAAAACTATTGGTTAGAAAGTTAATCCCGGTTTAAAAATACATGCTTTTATTTTTACAAGACTTTGTCTTTGCAACAAACCTAATGTATTTTTCAAGTTTACTCTTTGTTTTTTACAAGACTCTAAATTTGTTACAAATTTTTTTAGAAAGTTTATTGTTGTTTAACAATGTGTCTTTAAACATAATTACGTCTTTTATAAGATTTTGAAAAAAAAAGCTTAGAAAGTTGTTTTTTACTGTGGTTATAATATAAAGATAAATAACCCCTTGCCAGGTTTAGTATAAGGTTAATGATCATATTTGTACGTTCTTTATTTCTTTGATTGCTTTTCAACTTTATTATCTAACATACTTCCTTTGAAAATTAATTAGTTAGATTTTAGGTTTCATTGAACAATATTTGATTCATTGCATTCAGGGATGGAACCTGTTTCTAGATGAAATTAGGAATCAAGTTTGATACCTTGTTTGATCTTTAACCACCGCTAGCTGATTCTAAGGAGTTATTCAATTAATAACTTTGGTCTTTATCCAGTATATTGATTATAGTCTTCCACTTTTCACCTCTTTGGAATAGACCTTCCTGTATTTCACTTGCTTGGATTTAGCCTACGCCTTGGATTTAGCCTCCAACTTGGACTTTGCTTTCAACTTGGATTTAGCCTCCGCCGACTTGGACTTCGCCTTTACCGACTTGGACTTAGGCTCTGTTGATTTGGACTCAACCTCCGCCGACTTGAACTTAGCCTTTACCAACTTGGACTTAGTCTTTACCAACTTGGACTTAGCCTTTACCAACTTGGACTTAGCCTTTGCCAACTTGGACTTAGCCTTTACCAACTTGGACTTAGCCTTTACCAACTTGGACTTTACCTTTACCAACTTGGACTTAGCCTTCACCGACTTAGACTTGGTCTTTGCCGACTTAGACTTAGCCTCCGCCGACTTGAACTTAGCCTTTACCAACTTGGACTTAGCCTTTACCAACTTGGACTTAGTCTTTACCAACTTGGACTTAACCTTTACCAACTTAGACTTAGCCTTCACCGACTTGGACTTAGCCTCCGCCGACTTGAACTTAGCCTTTACCAACTTGGACTTAGCCTTTATTAACTTGGACTTAGCCTTTACCAACTTGGACTTAACCTTTACCAACTCGGACCTAGCCTTTGTCGTCTTGGACTTAGTCTTCACTGACTTGGACTTAGCCTTCGCCCACTTGGACTTAGCCTTTGTCGACTTAGCCACCGCCGAGGATTTAGCCACCGCTAGCTACCGCCGGTTTAGCCACCGCAACGTGCGCCAAATGGACCCTTTCTAACTACTATTGCACTCCTGCTATATCGATATGCAATTAGGATACAAACAAACTCGAAACTAAAATGTTATTAATTGTATAGCAGGCCCTATTCTGGCCATTCACCGGTCATATTTTGCCCAGACCTGAACTATATTGTTGTGTTCTATGGCACTATCCGCGTTAAATTGTATATCTAAATTTACTTTAAGACGGGTTTAAAATGAATATTTAAAAAGTTTAGCTTCCAGTTAAGGTTAAAGTCATTTTTTACCACCGTTAATTTACTTTAAAACACACAGTAATAAAATATATCGATATTATAAATTCACATCAAGGTTTGAAACAAACTTTTTAATTTCTTTTTTAAGGAAGTTTTGGCAGGCGTGCTGAACTTTAAGGAAGCTCTAGATTAATTTTAATAAACAACATTTAAAATCCATGTCCGCTTTTTTGAACAACCGTTGCATTTAGACTAAATTAAAACTAAATAACCTATCTTGTAGCTGATTATGCCATCCGTCGAGATGTTGTGCGATTTCCCATTAGTTCTTGTTGTAAAATAGTGCCAATTTGCTAGAAAATGGTGCAGACATTATTACTAGCACGGTTTCACGTCGTTTGAGCAAGAAGTTTGGTTTAAAATCCTATAAGCCAGCTACAAAACCACGTCTCACATCTTCTAGGTAAAAAAAGATTGCCTTTTGCCAATAAACATTTTCATTGGACTGGAAAAAATTGGGAATATTTTTATTCTGACAATTCTACAGTTCAACAGTTTTCAGTGCAAAAAAGGCACGTTCAAAAACCAAAATGGCAAAGATTCAATGCGAAGTACATTGTCAGTACAGTAAACACCATTTAAGCCAGAATATGGGTCTGCTGGGTTGAATTTGCTTGCATCAGGCACCACAATAAATGGCCTGAAATATGTTTAACTGCTTCAGAAAAAGCTCAATGCACACATGGTGGTGCATAATACCTCTATATTCACGCACGATGGATCACCATGTTGTGGATCGAAAGTGGTTTTAAAATAACTTTGTAGAAGTAAGATGGAAGTTCTTGGTTGGCCTGGAAATAGCCCAGACTTGAACTTCATCGAAACCTTGTGAAGTTACATGAAGAATAAAGTGGCATAAAAACAGCCATATGGTGTTAAAGAAATGGTAACAGCAATAAAAGATGCTTTGGTGAAAAATATCAGCACCGAGTACTGTGCATCTCTAGTAAAAAGTATGCCAAGGCGTCTTGCTGCAGAGGTGCGAGAAAAAGATGAACACACATCCACAAATCCACCAATTATATATATTTTTAATAACCTATGTGTACTGTATATTTCCTACAAAAAATTGTATTGCATTAATTACTTGCATTGCATGCCCTCTGTATTATTAATAGAACTGTCTTTGTTATTTTCAATTAACTTGATATAATGTAAAAAAGGAAATATATGTTTCTTTTTTATTTTTTTACATTGTTTGCTTAAAATCATATTTATTGTGTATTTTTTTTTTTTTTTACCTTTAATTCTTCTTTGTGGAATTTTTCACCTTTATGTAGGCTACTAATACTGTAAATCAGTTTATTTTATTGAATAATATTACTTGTTTTTAGACTTATGTGTTGCGTTTTTCTCTTTATAAATTTCTCGGTGTGCTTTGTACCAGCTGTAATTTGTTTTGATATCTGTTGTATGTCATTGCATATTGGTGTATACTATCGTTTGTTTCTACTGAATTGTAGCCTAATTGAACATTAAATAATTAAAGTATTTTGAGGTGCTAGCTGACTTTGGTGACCTTGATGGTCTTTCGCTGGCATCTAGTCATGGCGACCAAATGTTGTTGTAGTGCATTTACAGTTTTTTTTTGTTGTTGTTTTGCTTGACTTTTCATGTCTTGGTCGTTGACAAAAAAAATAAAATCCTTATCCTTATGCTTTTAATGTGTATATTGAATTATCATGCTCCATTTAAATCTTAAATAAGGGCTAAAATTTCTCATAAACGCCATTAAAATTTAGACAACAACTTTATCTTTGAAACAAAGCTGGCAAACAGCAACTTTCCATCATAATTACATTCTTTTTACCTCGGAGCTTTCCTTAGTTAAGTTGCTGTTGATTATATTCGTACTTTAAGACATCTTACAAAATATTAATGAAAAAATTTATCAAAGCTTATTACTGTGTTTTTCTAGAAAAATTTTTGCCTTCTGCTTTGCAGCAAGTAAAGTCAATCACGTGCACATAATTGCAGGTTAATTGCATATTTCGATTGGTGGAGGTATAAATCTATTGAATTAATTATTTCTAAAGTAGCTAAATTTGCCCAACAGTCTGATTTTTATCCTTATCATATCGTCTTTATTTATTTGCCGAACTTGCACGTCTAATGTCGGAAGCACTATACCTGGAAAACCGTCTAGCCATTCCCTTTCGGAAATTCAATGTTTGTTTTCTTAATTTTATTTTTAAAAAATGATTGAAATTTTGATCTTCCTTTTTTAGAGCACCAAATGCTCTATTGCGTCTTTCCAAGGACACACCAAAATGGCGCGTGTAGATAACTTACTTCATCTTCCCTAACCAATGTATTATCATCTATATTTATCCCCCGAACTCCCAAGTCTAATGTCGGAGTTGTTATATTTGAAAAATTGGTCAGCGATTGCTCCGACCTGCTTTCGGAGATACCAAGATATTGCTGTCCCTTTGAAATTTTTTAATTGTTTTTAGTTTCATTCAGGAAGTGAGTACAATTTGGAGCTGCTTTTGTTCGGCTTCTAAGCAGAGAAAAGTGGCGTATTATGTTTTTCCAAGGACACAGAAGAATGGTGTGTGTATATAACTTATCGCATTTTTAATAACATGCTTTAAGTTTAGAAATAATAAAATCACGTCTCACTAATTCAATTTTAAACACCAAAAAATAAGTCTTCTCAAAATTCAGGGTTTTTCAAAAACAAAAAACAAGTTTGCAAAAAAAAAAGCAAGTTTCTAAAAAAAGCAAGTTTTCAAAAATAAAAATCAAGTGTGCAAAAATAAACAACACTGGTGCCTAGCACAATCGTCAAATCTTAAAATTATTTGAATGGCAACCTGTGCTACTGACTGTTGACCTTATTAAAACGTTTGTTTTTTCTTGTTTTTTATTTATGTTTTATCTCTATATTTATCCTCCTGGCTCGCAGGAAGGGACGGAGGCGCTAATACATAGGTTAGGCAATTACCCCGACCTGCTTCCGGAGATGCCAAGATATTGCTGTCCACTTGTAATTTAATAGACATTTAACTGTAATTTAGAACCGCTTGCCAAGACCACCAAGCAGGGGAAAGTGCCGTAAAGTGTCTTTCCAAAGAACAAAACAGAATGGCGCGAGTGGGTTTTAAACCGAAACCATGTTAATCATGAGCACGGCTCCGTTTCGCGCCTTCACTGGTCATGTAAGTCATATGCTGTCTTGTGACAATAACGTTTTCTAACAAGATTTACATGTAAAGCATGGTAATAGCAATTCAGTGATTCATTTCTTTCAGGTATTAAATTCAGGTATTAAACATTTTAGATTAATTAATTTACTGTATTTATTGTAATTGTATTTGCTGTAATTGTAAAACTTTTGCTGAATTTTCAGCTGAATGTCATCAAAAAAATACTTTTACACCAAACACTCTCCTAGTATTAGATAACGTCAGACAGACAGACAGACAGACAAGTTTATTTCATACGATTCAGTATTAATAAATAATGCACACAAAACAATAGTAGTAAAAATAATAATAATGAAAAAATATTTAAATGACGTAATTTGATACACGAAAAAAAATCATAATAATGATACTAACAATACCGAATGTATGCGGAGACTGCGAAGTGACCAAAAAATGATTATTTGGTCTTCAAGTCGAGCAGCCACCGATTAATTAAAATTATAAAAATAAACGTATGCTATAGCAAAAGATAAAAAATGCACCACTGTAGATATAAATTTGAATTGAAATATTAATGGATTTAAAAATAAGAATTTAAGATATAACGTTTATACATGTTGCCAAACTAATATATGGAATAGCAATTTTTTTTCAAATTACTTGGAACATCATTCCAAACTTTAACTCCTCTATATATTTAAGAGATCTTTGCAAACGATTAGATTGATATCTTGGTAAGTACAACATATTATTGTCTGATGAACGGGTTACACGGAAGTGAATTTGAGATACTTTTTTGAAATATTTTGTAAAAGAATTCGGTAATTTACATCTATTCAAATTAAACATTAATTTTGAAGTTTCTAGCTTGATTAAGTCCTCTAATTTTAAAATTTTGTTTTTTCTAAACAAAGGATCAGAATTTGATGACCATTGCATATTATTGATGACTCGCAAAGCTTTATTTTGCAATTTTTTTAAAGGTTCTAGATACGTTTTATATGTAGCACTCCATATTATAAGGCAGTATAGTAAGTGCGAATGAAAGAAGGCAAAGTAAAGTTTTTTTAAGATACAAGAAGGAAATAAATTTTTTAGTTTGCATAAAATACCAACTGCTATACCAACAATAAATCTTCTCAGGTTTTACTATTGCTCTGAAATAAAAATGTTTTTAAAATCTATTAATGTAGCGATAATGTATTTTTCGGCATATTCTCCTGATTTACAGTAAATCCAATTGAAAATGTTTTTCTTGTATCAAACACAGATTGAACAATTACAGTTAAAAAATCTTCTTCTTCTTTCGGCTTTTCCCTTAAATCATGGGTAACCACAGCGCATCAAGTTTTTACAAAGTGCCCTGTTTTCAATGTCTTTCTCCCTCGCACCAACTTCTCTCATATCTTTTTTCACTACATCTAGAAATGTTTTCTTCGCCCTTCCTCTTTTCCTCTTTCCCGGTAACTACATTTTCATCACCCTTCTTCTTCCTACGTACTCCTAGTCTCTCCTCATGACATGCCATGCCACCTCAGCTTGCCCTCCCTCCTTTTCAATTCTAACTGTTCTACTTTAACCCTAATTTATTTAAAGGGGGTCCTCAAAGGACCCCCCTTATACAAAAACGTTATAACTCGTAAAGTTCGGATGATAAAAACCTAAAATTTTATGAGTTTTCCTAGAGTTTATTTCTGAATATTTTGGTATTTTACTTGAGCTAATCAGATTATGTCGCAAAACAAAGCAATCAAAAAAATTTTACGACCTTCAACTTTATGCAAAATAAGAAGAGACTAATAGCAAATATACAAGGTGACACAAAAAAAATGGTTATTACCAAAAATCAAATAACTTCCAAAATTTTATTTAGACTGGCACAAAACTTCAGCTACATTAGGTGAAGCCTGTTTAGAAAACATCTCCAAAGTTTCAAGTTTGTACTACAAAAACTCTTTGTTTCACTGGCGCTCAAAAATGTGCTCCAAATGAGCTCCCGGGGTTCAAGTCCGGTGAATGAGACGACCACTGCGGGTCAAACCTGCGGCTGATCAGTCGGTCAGGGAAACGCTGCTGTAGCCATGCCAATAATTTTTTTGAGGTGTGGGGGTAGCAGCATTGTGCTGTAACACTGGAGGACCCTGACGAATCTTTTCTCTCGACCAAGTGTTGTCCAGAACTTGCCAAGCACCTGGACATATCGCTGGCTGTTGATTGTCACAGACCACTTGTTGTCGTCCTTATTCACCGGACTTGAATTCCCAGATTTTTATCTGTGGGAATATCTTAAGGACAGGGTGTATGGCAACAAACCCCAGACTATCTCTGACCTGAAAAAAGAAATCAAAGCAGCAATAAGAGCGATCCCACGGGAGGAATGCGGGAGGGTCATCAAGAACTTTGCCTACCGGATCCAAATGTGCCTGCAGCGCTGGGGAGCTCATTTGGAGCACATTTTTGGAGCGCCAGTGAAGCAAAGAGTTTTTGTTGTACAAACTTGAAACCTTGGAAATGTTTGCTACACAGGCTTGATCTAATGTAGCTGAAGTTTTGTGTTAATCTAAAAAAATTTTGGAAGTTATTCAATTTTTGGTAATGACCGTTTTTTTTGTGTCACCATGTATTAAAAGTAATGACATTTGACTAAACTAGAATAAATTTTTTCCAACATATCAAAAAACAACTTCGCAGCTGCTTTCTTTTAAAAGTATTGAACATGTAAACTTAGGTTCCTCCGAGGACCCCCCTTAGGTAATTAATAGAAAAAAACATCCTAGGTAAATAAGGGTTAACTGTACTCCTGATGTACTCGTTTCTAATCTTATCTTTTCTCGTCACTCCCATAGCAAACCTCAACATTTTCATCTCTGCAACTTCCATCTCTTCGACTTGTTTCTTTGTGACCACCACCGTTTCAAGTCCATACACCATTGCTGGTCTTTCTACTGAACTGTACATTTTTTCTTTTACTCTAGCTGGTAACCTCTGTTAAAATCATAAAAAAAAATAAAATAAAAGAGAACTCGCAATTTATTTCGAAAAGTTAATTAACTGTATAGAAGTCTTTTTGAAATTTTGTAATTAATTCTCTTGTTTACGGTCTCTGTTTTATGGCAATGTTCCTTGTGATAATAATTTGTGCTTATCGGCAGGCCTCGTGCAGTGATTCTAATGAAATTCGATTGGTTCTCTTACACGTGGCGAGTACACTATAAACTAAGATCTTGGTGAATTTATTTCCTTTCAGTCGTTTAGTGATCCAATGGTTCAATGTTTGGTTCAGTGTTGTAGTTTTGAACAGTGAGTTTGTAGATGGCAAGCAAAACTTGGGAAAATTTCGTTTTGCGATTACATCATTTGGCTGCACTGTTTGGCGATATTGTCTGGCTTTATCTTTGAGTAAAGTAATTGTGGTTGTTGGCTTGTGGAAACTTGTAATAATTTCAAATATTTAAATTTCAACATTAACGTATATAGTTTAAAAACAATAGGACGTGTGTAAAGCCAGCGGTGTGATAGGGGAAAGCTTGGATAGCTTCCCTATACTTTAAGAATTAGAAAAGAAGAAGAGAGGGATTCGCTGTTCGGTCTGCTTTAAGCTTTTTAAAATATCCAACTTCCTGTCGCAGATTATTCCCGATACTTTTCTCCATCCGTTCCTTCCTGCCTGCACTCTCCTCTTTATCTCCCTCTCACAACTACCACTTTGTGGCACCGTTGATCCCAAATACTTAAATTCCTTTACTCTTGGCATTTTTGTAGCATCCATCATCACTGTTTCTTCGTCGTTTCCTTCATTTACCCAGAGCTATTCGGTTTTTAACCTATTTACTTTCATCCCCCTTCTTTCCAATGATGACCTCTAGCATCCTATTCTCTGCTCTCCTTCTTCCCTGGTCTCTTTGCAAATCAAAATATTATCAGTAAACAGCATCGTACACGGTGTTTCTCTTCTTACTTGGTCCGTTAGCCTGTCCAAAATCACTGTAAACAGGAACGGACTTAACGCTGATCCCTGGTGCAGTCGGACCTTGACCTTGAAACTTTATGTAGTCCCTACTACACACCTCACCACTGTTTCGCTTTCATCGTTCACTGATCTTCTCTAGGAACCCTGTCGCAAGCTTTCTCTAGGTGTACGAATACACAATGAAAATCGCTTTCACCTTCCCTGTACTATTCCGTCAACATTCTTAAGGCAACATTACATTGGTAGTTCCCTTTCCTGGCATAAATCCATGTTGTTGTTTACTGATCTCTACACTATTCCTTAGCCTGGCTTCAATAATTCTTTCCCATTTCTTCATTGTGGGGCTCCTTAACTTTATTCCTCTGTAGTTTCCACAGCACTGTGCGTCCCCTTTGTTTTTATAGATTGGGATAAGCACACTCCTTCTCCATTCTTCTGGCATCCATTCATCTACTACGAGTAATAGTCTGTTAAACAGTTTGGTCAGAAATTTTATCCCATTCTCTCCCATGCACATCCAAACTTCTACTAACAACTCGTCTGGTCCAACTGCTTTTTTCATCATTTTCAATGCATTCTTAACTTCTTTTCTACTGACGTAATTTACCTCTTCGTTAACCATTTTTGCTTCCTCTGTCCTAAGCTCTCTCTCATTTTCCTCATTCATCAGTTTCTCAAAGTACTCCTTCCATCTTTTTAAAACTGCCTCCAAACTTATCATAACATTACCGTTTTCATCCTTCAAAATCCTCACGTGCTGTACATCTTTTCCTGCTCTGTCTCTCTGCCAAGCCAATCTGTACAACTTCTTTTCACCTTCTTTTGTTTCCAATCTAGCATGCAAATTGTCATACGCATTTCCCTTCGCCATCGCAACTGCCTTTTTTGCTTTACTCTTCTTTTCTTCGTAGATCTTTTTACTATTTTCATCTCTTATTTTATCCCATACTTTCTTCGCCTCTTCCTTTTCTTTTATGCTCATCCTGAACTTCCTCATTCCACCACCATGTCTCCCTATCTCCTTTTCGTTTCCCAAATGTCACTCCCAACACGGTTTCAGCTGTTTTTCTAAGCATTTCCGCTGTTTTGCCCCACTTATCAGTTAACCCATCCTCGCCTTTCAAAATCCTGGTCATCTCTTGTCTAATAGCTTCTTTACAGGTTGTCTCCTTCAGTTTCTACCATCCTATCTTTGGCTTTATTTTCTCTGCTTTTTTCTTTTTCACCATGAGAACCATTTTGCATAGCACCACACGGTGCTGCTTTGCGACGCACTCATTCACTCTTACCTTGCAATTGCACATTTTCCTCAGATTTTTCTTTCTGCACAACACATAATCTACTTAGATATTTTTTCCGCCACTTTTGTACGTCACTCTGTGTTTGTTTTTTTCTTAAAATAAGTGTTGACAATTTCCAAACCCATCCTCTATGCACAATCTACAAGCCTTGATCCTTTCTTACTTCTCATTCCAGCGCCGTACCTCCCCATTGTTTCCTCATCCCTTATGTGTGCTTCGCCCACATGTCCATTTAGGTCCGCACCTAGAACTATCCTTTCTTGTTTTGATACACTTTCTTTGAACCCATCCAGGTCTTGCCAAAAATCATTTTTCTCCTTCATGCTGTTCTTAACCTGGGAGCATACGCGCTTACTATGTTTAGTATCGACACCTTTACCTCCAGTTTCATGGCCATTAGTCTGTCTGACACCCTTTTCACCTTCAAAACACTTTCAACCTGCTCCTTTCTCACCACTATCCCTACCCCATTTCTTCTTCCATCAACTCCGTTGTAAATTAATTTGCAGCCACTTCCAATGTTCCTTACTTTAATCTTTTTCCACTTTGTTTCCTTTAGGAACAGTATGTGTATATTTCTTCGCTCCATCAAGTCTTCCAGCTCTCTTCCCCTTCCAGTCATTGTTCCTATATTATAGGTACCCACTCTTATGATTGTACATCTTTTTTTCCACAGTTTCCGCTGCTTCTTTACTCGCTTTCCTCTTCTCTTTCTCCTATTTTTTTTACTATGTTCAGCAGTAGCATGATTTCCACAGGTGTCCTGCCGTGCGACACCTAGGGGTCGTTGGTAATATGGGTCTCGACTGATCCGGTATGGATTCATGATAATAACGCATTTGTATGTTTGGCAAAATTTTTGCGCCGGATGCCCTTCATGTCGCAATTCTATCCATTTATCCGGGCTTGGAAGCGGCATCAGGAATACTGGAAAGTGCCTCTGATGGCTGGGTTAATTGCACTTAAAAAATAATATTTTAAATGTTATTAAGGGTGGGGGGATTTCAACAATTATTATCGTAGTTTCTGGCAAAAAGTTGATGAAATACTTAATAGGCAAGAGTAAAAAAATTCAATAAATATACGAGAGTTTTTTATTTTTGCAAACTTCCTTTTTATTTTTGAAAACTTGCTTTTTATTTTTGAAAAATCCTGTAACTTGATTAGAATATCGATGGTTTATTAAATATGAAACGCTGCACCAAAGTTGCCTGTCAAAGTTTTAACTGTTATAAAGTAAATGTATTATATTTTCAATCAAATATATGTATTTAAGGACTCTATTTTAAATTGCGTCTTTTGTATCACAGTATTTAACACGAGAGCAGTTTTAATTTGAGACAGCTGAACTAAATAGAGTTTATGTCAAAACAAAGCCGAAATGGAAAATTACTGGGTTTCATTTGGCCGATGTATTATGATTACGTCACCAATTAGTCTGATCTAAGGTTCTTATTCATCTTTAATCAATAGGAAGGATTTGAAAATGTAAACATATTTATATAGCTGCAAGTATTCACAACTCACCATAGAAAAAGGAAAAAAAAGACTCCGAATATATCTTCTGGAACTGGTCTTAAAACTAAAACTTCTGTTCATTAAGAATATTACTAAAAACTAGAATTTGGTGAAACTATATTTTTATACTTTGTTAAGCACTGTACCAAATCATTGGTTTGTAGCAAGCAATTGTTTTTAAATACTTGTACAATGCTTTATTCCATTTGTATTAATTGCCCAAACTAACATTGCTTTGGGTGAAGTATATTTACTACCGGATTCAAAAATTGAAATGTTTTATATTTTAAATAGTTCGTATTAACTGCGCGAAATAACTAGAAATAAAGTTTATGAACAGTCGAATAACAAAAATAAGCTGTCCAGTAAAATACAAGTTCGTGCAAATAATGAACAAGGGTAAAAACGTGAAGATATATTTTGTGTACTATTTTAATATATATTTGAATTATAAAATACGTCGTAATTGCAGAAAAGATTTGAATATTTTCGTTCCAGGGACACAAAAAATGCATTTCGTTAAATTACTCTTTTATATTTCAATATTGATTTCAAATTACTTATCCAGAATTTTTGAAATTAAAATTCAACGTAAAAGTTTTTTCGTATTTAGTAAAAAAAGAGCAATTCAAACAATCTTTATTTAACTTTTATTTTGGTTTTATTCGAAATTTTCAGTGGACCTGACAGTTTAGGGGGGAATCAATTTACAAAAACTTTAAAAGTTTATATCTTAGAAAATACTGGAAAAAAGAACAGGGATTTTTTAATGAAGATCACAGCATTATTTCCAAGATAACAAAACGATTTATTTTTCTAACCTAATATAATTTTGCAAAATTGAAAATATATTAAAAGCACAAATTCTTACAAACTTTTAGTTTGATGTTTTAATCATTAACATTTAAGGCAATAACTTTGTTCATCAGTTAACACTAGAATGACGGTGAAGTCAATTTGACTGCTTTTCAACATTTTAAACTTAATAAATTCCATATCTTTTATCAGATTTGTTTCATATTTTATGACTTTTATTTATTTCACGAAATAAAGGTATATGTAAGAGTCTAACCAATATTTCAATTATGTTGAGAGTTATAACAATGTTTACCTAGAATGACGGAGAAGTCAAATTGACTTCTTTCTTTAAAAAGTAGTAAAGACGCGTGCAAACAAGTTGGTCCGAACGATCTTATATACTGCTTTTTTTTTAATTCTACTTAACTAAGCTACGTGTTTGTGACATCACTGTTAAGACAATTGCCAATAGATTTGTAATCAAAGTCTGAATTTAAATGGCAACAAAAAAACAATGGAAGGTAGTAAGTCAGTGCTATCACGTGTAAAAAAATATCAATTTTATTCAATTTCTTGCTTTATTCAAGTGTTGGCTTTCGAAGAGTAAAAATGGCTTCAAGAGCCCGCAAATCAGCACAGTCACAAGATCAAATAAGAGAATTACTACATACTGAGTCGGGCGATAAATCTGATGGAAGCGACAACAATTATTGTGATAAATTTGTAATGAATGAGAAGCAATATTCATCGACCTCAGATGAAGACACTTCTCTTGATGCTGACACTTCAGTCTTAGGTAAATTGATTTATCATAGTATGAAAATCTATACTTTATCTCTGATTGAAAGTATGCAATCTATTTTTTTATTTCACATTTGAAAACTATTTCACTTACAATGTTGTGTTTGATTTCTAAATGAAGTAAATTTTGACGGATAGATTAGATATTAATTATTTATTCTTATTTTACAGATGAATTGGACTCTTCTGAAGTCACTGGTAATGCTCCAGATTTAGATTCGGCAGTCAATAAAACTGATTATAATTTTCTATCTCCGGATGGAAAAATGTGGGTTGAAGTAATAAATCATAACAAGGTTGCCACAAGACGCATACCCTCTCAGAATGTTCTTAGATCCAGTCCCGGTCCCACTTCATATGCAAAGAGAAAAGTTATTGCAGGAAGTATCTGTCAGCATTCATATTGTTCATTGATGGCTTCATGATTCGCGAAATAGTATCATGCACTGAAACAGAAGCTCGGAGCAAACTGAAAAATGACACTTGGTCAACATCCAAAGAAGAAATCTACGCTCTTCTTGGAATACTTTTTGCTCGAGGTCTCATTGCCAAAGGACAGCGAATCAATGACCTATGGTCCAAAGATTGAAAACCCTCGTTTTTCAGACAGACCATGAGTCATGATCGATGTAAAGAACTACTGAAATTTATTTGGTTCGATGTTCGATCTTCCAGGATTCAACGAGTTCAAAGTGACAAGTTTACACTGATTTCCACTATTTGGAATAGATTCATTGAAAATTGCATTTCATGTTACAGGCCTGGTGCTAACATCACTGTTGATGAGCAGCTGTTCCCAACAAAATCTAGTTGTCCTGTCACTCAATATATGGCAAAAAAGCCCGACAAATTTGGAATAAAATTTTGATTAGCCGTTGATTCTGAGTCACATTGCTTAGTGAATGGATTCCTCTACTTTGGAAAAGATGCCCAACAACCAACAAATCAATCAGTTTCAGAATATGTAGTCACGAAACTTGCAGAGCCGTTTCTCAACGAAGGACGAAACATTACTTGCGACAATTTCTTCACTTCGGTAACGCTGGCTAAGTCTCTGAAAAGCAAGAAGACAAGCATTGTGGGTTCTGTGAACAAAATGCGGAGGTAGGTACCTAAAGCAATCAAGACTATCAAGCTACCTCTGTATTCAACAAGGATATTCAAGAATGAAGAGCTTACTTTAACGGTCTGCGAAGGCAAACCTTCCAAAAATGTTCTCGTTCTAAGTTCTGTGCACAGATCAGTTGCTATTTCAGATACACCCAAGAAACTCCCTGAAAGTGTCACATACTACAATAAGACCAAATCTGGAGTTGATAATATTGATCAGATGGCTCGTTTGTACACTACCAAGGTGGCATCTAGACGATGGCCTCTACACGTTTTCTACAATATATTAGAATTTGCAGCCATCAACGCCAAAATTGTTTGTAATGAGATCAATGGTACGAAGATTAGTTGTAGGAAGTTTATTCTGCAAATCATCCAAGAACTGAGCAATGTCAACGCAACGATGAATGACGGAGATGGTGAAGAAGCTGCTAATGAAGAAGAGGAATATGAAGAAGGAGAAAGACCAACAAAAAGAAAAGGTTGCCACGTGCGTCAATGCAAAAACAATACATCAAACGTGAAGTGTTACAAATGCAAAAGAATCATTTGTGGAAAATGTACTGGAAAAGTGGAAAGTCGAAGTGTATGTAAAATTTGTCACCCGTAAAATTCAGTGGTACTATTAGTTAAAGGAATCATGCATGTAACTGAAAAATTATAATTGATACATATTTTGTCTTTAAATGAATAATTAATAGTGTATGTTAATTTTTTTTCATTGGATCACTATAAAAATGAATGTTTTTTTTTATTAAACAATGGTTTCCTAACTACGTATTTTTATTTACCCAATAACATCCTCTTATCATATTTACTAATATTCAATTTAATATTAATTTAAGTATAAACTAAGAATATTAATAAAAAATGACAGTGAAGTTAAATTGACTGTTCCGTCATTCTAGGAGGTGATACTTAACCGTCATTCTAGTGTTAATTAAGTTTTTATTACATCAAATATACCACTCGATTTTTTTCTCTCTTAGGTTCAACGTTAATCTCACCAAATTTTTAAGTAATCGTTTTTGTTTGAAAGATTTTTTTTAAAAATCCAAACTCGTCAAATCAATGGATAATTAATTTTTTGTCATTCAACTGACCAGGTTTTTGTCCACTGTAGTTAAATAAACTTTACAGGTTGATGATAAATGTGAAATGACATTAGGACGTGGTCTGAAATATGCTTTTGTACAATACACGCATTGGTTGGGGGGGAGTTTCACCCTATTTGTGAATTGCCGAGCGGAAGATGCCAACACCAGTTGACTTAACTAACAAGTTAACTGACTAACTGGTTATCATAACGAATAAATATTTCACTGATGATTTGACTGACTGGCTGACTAAATGATTGACTGTCTGGTATTGACTTTGATAGATAATGGAGTAAAAATTTGTAACAAGCGCTCAGTAATCAATTAGGGCTTAGGTTGCCAAATATTGTTGTCAATTTTCGATAGATTTCAAATTTTTTTCAAAGCAAAAGTTATATAATTTGTAAAGTTTAATGCCTATTTCTATCTTTTGTTTTGTTGTTTTTAGAGCAAAGATAGGGTGAAATCAAACCAATAAAAATAACAAGATCAAATAAACATTTTTTTATTAAAAATATCAGGAAGTCAAAGAAACGAGTTGAGGTCATACCCACCACTCGCTACATTCCTTGTGTGAATATTTTTTTTTTGATAACATCTTTATGAAATAGAGAAAAGGTGTATTTATAACATACTGCATTTTTAGAAAAATTCATTTGTACCTATTTTAAAAAGTTATAAAATGATTTGTTTACTTTTTAAAAACTTTGCTTTGGTTTTCTTCTTTAGTTATGGATTGCGACTTTCGTTTTTATTGTTACCATTTAAACCTGTCTCTAGCTCAATTATCTGCAAAAAATTACCAATGCAGCAAATCATATCTGCATTAGAGGACACGCTGGAGAAGCTTAAGACACGTTCAAAAGTTAATGGTTATTCCACCACACCAGTTTCTTCATCTTCAGTAATTAACACAAGTAATATATCTGCTTTTATTTGCCAGCATTGTAAACTGTATAAATTTCTAAAACAGTAGGTTTTTCACGAATAAGTAGTAGTTTAAATACCGCCAGCATTTAAAAATTAGATAATGTTTTTATACAGTATAAATTAATGAATGTATGTAAATAAAAGATGTATTAATACAGTATAAAAACTCAGGAATAGAAATTGACGCGAAAGTGTAAAAAAACTTTATAGCTAGTTGATCGATTTAGTTTTTAGTTTAATCTTTGTTAATTTGTTTGCTTCGGTTTGTCTTATTTTTTAAACTTTATATCTATTTGTTTTGCTTCATTTGTTAGATTGTTTTTGGTCGTCTGTTTCTCACCTTTGATCTTACTACCTCGGGTAACCCCAAAAGGAGTTGTAAAATTTAGACGGCATTGCTCTTATACTCGTATAATCATAAAAAATGCAAACCCCTTCACTACGATAAGCTGGCAATTTATTGGACAAATTAGTTTTTCGTTTTTTGAAAATTTAAGTGCAGAAATAGTTTTTGACCAGTGAAAACAAAAAACTATAAGTTGTGAAATTCGACCGAAATTATTATTAAACTGCCAAAAAAAGCTCTTTTACTTGATTTCTTAACTCAAACTTTGAAAATCCTCTGGAGTATTCAATTCTAACAAAATTTATTGGTTTTGTGTTAAAAGTTTTAAATATTTTTTAGGACCACCCAAAATAGACTTATGTCAATCAACTAATACCAGCGGAGTTTTTCTCGTGGAATTTAACAAAAGCAAAATTGAAGTTTACTGCGAAGTTGAACCTGATCAACAAAATAAATGGCTGGTGACGATTAACTACTTGTTTTGATAAAACTCAAAAATTTTAGTTGATTTCATTTAAAATTTTAAGGTGTTTCAAAGACGAAAGGACGGAAGTGAGGACTTTTATCGGACCTGGAGCGATTATCAAAACGGATTTGGAAACAAGAGTGGAGAGTTTTGGTTGGGTAAGAAAAACATTGCACGTACTTATTACATTGTTAAACACATTAAAAAAATAGTGTCCAAATTTTTTTAGTTCTA